>JAMLFT010005982.1:0-16746 GCA_026544285.1 Pachyrhizus erosus
AATTTTTATTTTTTTATGTTAAAGAGATGAAAATGTTATATTTTCATAAAAATATGAGTATTTTTATTTTTATTTATTATTTTTAAATTAAAAAATATTTCTAAAAATATTGAAAACTAACCAAACATACTTTTAAGTATGTCTCAACATAATATTTCTGATAATAATATTTTTAAAAATGTAATTTCTAAAAATATAACAAAAGCTGCTAAGACACGGGTAAATACCGTACTATGTGGTGTGGCACTGGTTAACGAAAAGGTAACAGACCCATCACGGAAGGACCAAATTGCAATTTTTAATCCAGTATTTGCAAATCCATTCCAACCGGAATAACCAGTTGCACGTCAAATATCTCAACCGTTCATTAGAACATTCACATATCTGACGGTGAAATTAGAAGCATCACCATAACCGTTGCCTTGTTGTTTCTTTCGGTTACTCTTTCTTCTTCACTCTGTCCAAATGCAATGCTCTAATTAGCAACCGCTGTTGTTGCCAACACTACACAAACCCAAATCTCTTCATCAAATTCAACTTCATTTTCTCGATGGCAAGTTTGGCGCCACGCTTCTCGTTCTCAGTGATTCCACGGAATCACCATAAACCCAAATGCTCTTGTTTTCACAAACCCTTTATCCAAAGGAAGCACCTTCAGCACCAACTTGGATTGCAAAACGTCGTTCTCCCCTTTTTCTATAACCCCACTTCAAAATTGTGCGCCACGTCACGATTGTCCATTGAGGAAACTCAGCAACAACTCGAAACCTTGACCCGACCGGAAGACCTCAAAGGGGCATTGGCGTATTTGTTTAGGACAGAAACTGGTGGCGGTTTGGTGAAAGTTTATGTCACAAAGAGAAATGATAGGTATTCTGTTTACATTGAAATTTCATCCTTGGATATAAATGGTGGTGTAGGTGAAACGCTTTTCTTGTGTTGGGGTGTGTATAGAGCTGATTCGTCGTGTTTTGTGGATTTAGATTCGAGTGGTTTGAGTGTAAATGCGGCAACAGGGATGAATGTTAATCCCCTGGTGCAAACTTCTGATGGAAAGTTTGCGGTTGAATTGGAATTTGATGCCAAGCATGTTCCTTTGTACTTGTCGTTTTTCTTGATGTCATCTTTGGATGCAGTGTTGGAGATCAGAAGCCATAGGAGAACGAATTTTTGTGTGCCGGTTGGGTCTCTTCCGGGTTACCCGGGTCCGTTGGGGCTCTCTTATTCTCCTGATGGGTCTTTGAATTTTGCTATTTTCTCTAGACACGCTGAGAGTGTGGTTTTGTGCTTGTATGATGAGAATGGTGTGGAGAAGCCTGCTTTAGAGCTTGATTTGGATCCTTATGTGAATAGGTCAGGTGATATCTGGCATGTTGCGTTTGAGAGTGCCAAGAGTTTTGTGAGCTATGGTTATCGCTGCAGAGGGGGTGTTCTTAAGAGGAACAAGGATGATGGTTCTGCCGTGGATGTTGTTTTGGATCCATATGCTAAGATTGTAAGGAATTCTTATCCTGATGGTCTTGGATTAGTGAAGAATCTTGGAAGGTTGGGGAAGGAACCTGTTTTTGAATGGGGTGATGATTGTCATCCGGATCTGTCCATGGAGAAACTAGTGGTTTATAGATTGAATGTGAAGCGCTTTACGCAGCATGAGTCCAGTCAACTTCCAAGTGGTTTAGCTGGGACTTTTACTGGTTTGGCTAAGAAGGTGCAGCATTTTAAAGACCTAGGTGTGAACGCTGTTCTGCTGGAGCCAGTTTTCACGTTTGATGAGAAAAAGGGACCTTATTTTCCTTGCCACTTTTTCTCTCTGATGCACATTTATGAACCATCCGGTGGTCCTGTATCTGCTATTGCCTCTATAAAAGAGATGGTTAAAACTATGCATGCCAATGGGATAGAAGTTCTTGTGGAAGTTGTTTTCTCCAATACCGCAGAATTTGGTGCACTACAGGGAATTGATGACTTGTCATACTACCTTGCAAATGGGGTTGGTGATTTGAAGACACAGAGTGCTTTGAACTGTAACTATCCTATAGTGCAAAATTTGATTCTGGATAGTCTTCGGCATTGGGTGACTGAGTTTCACATTGATGGCTTCTCTTTCATAAATGCTTCTCAGCTGCTGAGGGGGTTTCATGGGGAGTACTTGTCTCGACCCCCATTAGTTGAAGCAATTGCTTTTGACCCAGTACTCTCCAAGACTAAAATCATTGCAGATTGTTGGGATCCCCATGACATGGTAGCAAAGGAAACTCACTTTCCTCATTGGATGAGATGGGCTGAAATAAATACAAATTTTTGTAATGATGTGAGGAACTTTTTAAGGGGTGAAAATCTCCTTAGTTACCTTGCAACAAGACTCTGTGGGAGTGGGGACATTTTTTCTGGTGGACGAGGTCCTGCATTCTCTTTTAATTACATTGCCAGGAATTTTGGACTTTCTCTTGTGGACTTGGTTAGCTTCAGCAGTGCGAACGAGTTAAGTTGGAACTGTGGAGAAGAAGGACCTACTAACAAAACTGCTGTCCTTGAAAGACGACTTAAACAAATCCGTAATTTCCTCTTCATCTTATTTGTGTCATTAGGAGTACCTGTTCTTAATATGGGAGATGAATGTGGCCATTCCTCTGGTGGTTCTCCTGCATATGATGATATAAACCCTTTCAATTGGAGTGCTTTGAAAACAGGCTTTGGTAAACAAACCTCACAATTCATTTTCTTTTTGAGTTCACTAAGAAGGAGGAGGAGTGATCTTCTTCAGAGACGGAGCTTCTTAAAAGAAGAAAACATTGAATGGTATGGACGTGATGGGGCTCCACCGAGATGGGAAGACCCATCCTGCAAGTTCCTGGCCATGACTTTGAAGGCTGATGTAACAGAGTTCCTAGAGGACTCTGTATCTTCAGATATATCTGGGGATCTATTTATTGCTTTCAATGGAGCTGATAATCCAGAAACTGCAGTTTTACCCCTGCCTCCAGAAGGGATGTCATGGTACCGTTTAGTTGACACGGCTCTTCCATTTCCCGGCTTTTTCTCTAGCAGTGGTGAAGTTGTCCCTGAGCAAACAGCTGGTCTGTTTACTTATCACATGAAGTCTTACACATGCACTTTGTTTGAGGCAAAACATAGTAGTACCATGTAAAAGAAATACTTTCCCCAGTCCAGGACTTCCCTCACCCTTTGAAAATTTTGTCATTGCAAGTAATTGACCTCAGTTACAGGTTTTGTAGACTATTTACTATGATATAATAATAAATCGGCGAGAATGCGTACCAGGCAATGTCTGCTGGAATCCTGTATGTATATACTCAGTTTCATTGTGGTGATTTCTGATGCGTTGTCTTTATTTTTAAAAATAAGGAATATTTATTTTTGAATTATTTGTGTTAATATATATTAATTTCAGAACAAAATATATCCTTATGAGTTATGACTCTAAAGACGAACTCTCTTCAGAATTTTTTCCCCCTTATCTATTTAATTCAGTGTTTAATTTATTAAACTGTTTAAGGTGAAAATTACTGCAGATCAATTCATATCCATGGAAAGGATTGCTAGCAACAGATTCTCTAATATATTCCTTCTAACATACTCTACTATTAATTAAATTTTATTAGAAATTATAAAATCGTAAATGAGACTTTTTGAATGTAAAGTGAGACTTACAAAATTATGTTCTTAATAAATTTCAGCAAATAATCGTGTGTTTAAAATGGTGAAGAGATTGTAATGTTAGTATTTCTCATGCCTAGAACATTCTAGTTGGGGGGGGGGGGAGCTCGCAACGGTCTTATGATGCTTACACCACCTACGTAGTGGATTACAACAATGAAGTTGCATGTATGTGCTTTCGAAATTCAAATATATACAAGTTTTCTTACATATATCATCCACGAAAAATAAATTACCCTAACAAAAATATCGATAGGGACAACTTGAAGAAAAACCGACATCTGACAACTAAAATGAAATCCATTTTGACCAGAAGTGTGATGAAATGTGCAAAAAAGCATTCCATCGTGATAAGTTTAAAATAATTTTCTTGTATTTTTACCTTAAAGTAGACGAATTCATTGCAAAGATCTTGTTTGCATTATTCTATTTGATGGACGTGATAATCAATCTGATCAATCTTTCTAGTCTATTTGGTCGAAGTAACCACTATTACAACATCCTTTACACTGAAGAGAAAAGCTCAAGGGTATAACGAATCAATACATTAATGAATCGGTATAGTATTTGCCAGTTCAGATAGATTTAAGATCTATGCTGAAATTCAATTATCCCTTCAGCTGCATTGTCGTGTTCCTCTTCAGGGTGCTTGCAAGAAATTCCAAATGCAACCCAACAACCTTCGCCCGTCGTTTTGGTGAATGCGAATTGTCAATACCCCAGCCAAATGCTGCACTAAGAAAAAACAAAAAATGCCAGTGCATAACCTCTTAGCATAGCAACCACAACTCCAGATTTTCCACCATCCTGCTCCAGCGTGGTAGCTGATAAAAACCAGGAAGGCAGAGTCTCGCTTATTAAATATTGAACCAACTTTGGCCCACCTGAAATCCAAACCAATGAAGCCCCGAGTAGAGCAGCATGCTCAACACGTGCCATGGATCTGGCAAGAGAAACTTGGCCATATTTAATCCCAAACTTGGTTTTCTTTGGTTTCCTTACATCTCTCTTGGGCATCAAATCACTACCTGCTATGTCTGTAACTGAAAGCATTAGAATAGGCACAATTTCTTCAATCAATAACGTGATATCTCCAATAGACCGGTACACTTTTAGGTAAAGAATTCCTGGAGCAACTGGAGAGATCCTATCAGATATTCGGGAAACAAAGCCATCATCAAGGAGGGCACTGACACCACCAATACTATAAATGCAGGCAGAGCCAAGCCCAAGGGTGGATGTGAAGCAACTTTTTAGTAGTTGCACTACGGCATCCCTGTTGTGGTGGAAAACAGTGCTGGAAGCAGAGAGCACAAAGTAGATACTCCAACGCTTCACCTTCTGGATCCACAGAGATGTGACAATGGGCAAGGATGGCCAGGGACAACCAGAAGCAAGGGCAATAATAGCAGGGGCAATCAGTGCAAGGAATCGTTCGGTGACGCTTACAAAAGCTGCCAAAGGCAAAGGAAGTGTAGCTGGAGAATTCCCATCTACAGGGAATTAAACATACTGTCAACATAATGAACCTTTTGTTTCCACATACCATAATATTAATGCAAATGCTATCAAGCACTCCAAGAACACTGGTTAATGAAATGAAAGTAGAAAATTTTACTGAAAAATACAGCATTCATTGCATTAAAAAAATATTACTTACTTTTTCTTAAGTAATTGGAAGCGTTTAATAGGTTTTAAATATTATTTGAAGGTACCTAGTACTTGTTAGAAAGATCCGAAAATAAGACAAATTTTGTCCACCACAAAAATAAAAGGCTGTACGCACGAGTGCATATTTATTGGTCAACCATACAGCAAGTTGATTAATATAATTCCTCCTGACCAACCCTCTTGAAAGATTATGGATCTTTGTAACAATATCATTTTCCAGTTGCAAATAAGTAACATTTCCAATTACTTAATTTTTTTATTTGCAATATAATAGATGTTTATTTTTTTAATAGTTACTTTTTACTATTGTTCCTTAAGACACTCGTTTCAATTCTCCTTAATGTTTTAACAAAACCCAAAAGAATACAAAATTAGAGGAGAGACTAAGATCAATTTACCTATATCAAGGCTTGGGACATCGACACCAGTGGCTGCTAAGATTTTCTTTATCCGTTTCTCAACAAGGGCTAAATTGGCAGCAGGGCTAGGCCAGTCAGCTCCATTCATAAAAATTGGCTTCCATATGCCCCGTGTAACTTCAGCTGAAAAGTAGCTTGCAATGGTAGCCAAAGAAGCTGGAAGTAAATCGGCTAGATCTTTGAGGCCCGAGAAAGAAAAATAAAACACATGAAAATCAAATTACACAACCAAACAACATACTAAACAAAATTTGAAAAACAGTATTACAATTTGTAATACAACCCAGTGCAAATTACCCAAATATATGGTTCACTATCAATATCAAGATATATCTAATTGGAAAAAACTATTCTACGTCACCTTAAAGAAGCATCGTGGGCAACTTAAGAGAATGCAAATTCTTTTATACAGCAAGCACACTATAAAATATATTAAACACTTTTACAGAATTCTGAAAATTATTTACAAAACAAGAATGTTAAATACATTCCAGAATTAAAATTATGGATGGGTTTTTAAACACTTCTAAAATTTTAATTCCAGAATATTTTTGAATTAGATTTTCGGATGAAATTTGGGAATCACTCAAGTTCTGAGGTTAAAAAGGAGTAATTTTGGAACAAGCTAACAAAAATAAAGGGTAATATAATTGGCAAAATATAGTAATGTAAAAAGTAATTCCCTTAAAAAATTTAGATGAGTAGAGCGCTGAGGGCAAAACATAAAAAATTAGGGGAGAAAATAGAATAAATTATCCAAATACTCCCTAGAATTTTGTAAAATTATATAAATATCCCTACTTTTATCTACTCCTACTCTAACCCCTTAATTTTTTTAAAAATTGTCATTTTAGATATAATTAGAAAAACATTTAAGAAAAGATGTTCTTAAATCACTCTACTAATAATTAAAAATTCACATAAATGCATTAGAGGTAATCATTTTATTTTATATTAATAGATTAATATCTTATAGGTGTAACTTAGTTGGTAACACACTGAATTTATGGACAATGAACTGATGTGAGGAGAATTATACCAATGAACTAAGAGCAAATTATATAAGTGAACTTGACACTATTTTCAACTTAAAACCTTAAAGCATTAAAATTGCAAATCTTTTTCATTTATATATTGTTTAATTTATCTGCTTCTATTCAATGTGAGATTTCACCTTCGCACTTGTACTCCAACAAAGTTAAAATTTATGCAGGCAAATAGAGAAGGCAAATCTGTAGCTAGTTCACGAGTAAAGAGCCATAAGCACAATATGTCAGAGCAGCATCCAGCACAAAGGGAAT
Organism: Pachyrhizus erosus; assembly: GCA_026544285.1. NCBI lineage: Eukaryota > Viridiplantae > Streptophyta > Magnoliopsida > Fabales > Fabaceae > Pachyrhizus > Pachyrhizus erosus. The sequence goes on from JAMLFT010005982.1 coordinate 7,070, forward strand.
AGCGTCAAGGATATCCAAGGCAGGCACTTTTAGTCTCATTAAAGCATCATCCAATGCAAACCCAGATGAATCGCTGCTTCCTGAAGTTGTAGGTGTCAGAGGTTCAGCACCATTACTTACCTTCCTAAACATCATGCTTAGTAGAGCATCAACAATCTGATGAACGGGCCCTCCAGGCACAAGAGCAGAGCGGACTGAAGCAATGCATTCTTGATGTTTCCAATACCAAAAGTTTAATTTTGGAAAGGAATGCATAAATACAGGTTCTACAGAAAAACATAAAATCTTTGACCTTCTTTTGAACCTCTGTCAATCCTTTGATGTTCTTCCAAACGATGCCAATTTACAGTTTCGAACTAATAAAAGGCATTCAGGACTAAGTTGTGATCCAAATGGTTTAGTTATTGCATCACTCCTCATGGTTCAATGGGTAGATGATCAAATTGCCAGAACCTCAGCAGAAGAGTAAACGCCTTAGAAAATACCTCCCAATGAGTGAGTTTTTCTCCGGTTGCAAGGGTCCACGAGGCATCAGGAACACATGATCCAAAAACCTCGCATATTAGCATTAGTCCCACCGCAAGTAATGGAACCTGTAGTAAATGGCAAAAATACAACATATCAGCAAAGAAGATACTTGCAACATCTACTAGTTCTCTACAACACCCCATCCTCCATTAGTTTTTATGAAAACTAAGAACTTAATTGATAATAGAATCTTCCTAGTTACAAAACTAACACTTTGGAAAAATTTCACTTAAAAAGAAAAAAAAATAGTTGGCAATTACACATATCAATCAAACTACAAAGATTAAAAACAGAACTTACAAAACCATGTAGAGAAAATATATGAACACAGTCTATAGATGAGATTCCAATAAGAAGAACATTTCAAAACGGTGCTTGGCTGGTCAAATGGCTTTCAGCCCTAGAGTAATTAGGAGGACCTAGAGGCGAGAGCAATTTCGTGATAAAAAGAACAGTGTGCTCCTGCAAACAAAGATGATAATGTAAACAAAAAAAAAAAAAATAGAAAAAATTAAAGGGTCAGAAGACACACCAAACAAGCTAAAAAACTAAGAAAAAGTAGAAGTCTCTGGTAAATTTGGAAAGCTAACAGTACCTGTACATTCCACCCACGTACCAGAGATGCCCCACAAAGAATGGAAGCAGCAGATATCTTTTCATCATCTGAACCACTGATTGCAATTTCATATACTTTCTCAATCTCTGGCAAGCTTCATCAAACCCATGAGCTTAAATTCAGTTTCCTTTTTAATTTTCAAAAAAGGGCATCTAGTATTGGCTTCATGAAAAGAAGGGTACATCTGTATACTGTAATGTAGGTATTATGCAGTATCATTAATCAGATAACAGCCACTTTCACCTACACATGAAGACTCCAAATATGTGTATACATATTTAGTATCTATAGATTATAAATCTATATTTGATCTAAAAAACAAGAATGTCCATGTATTTTCCAGATGAATAAGTCTTTATCTAGGAATCATGGGAGCAATAAAGGCAATAGGTTGGGAACTAACCTAGCCAAGCTGTAATGAAGAAAGGTTTTCTATAGCAACCCTTCATAATATATAGTATATATATATATGTTATTTTCATAATTCTATATTTACTACATATTATGTAATTTACTTACCACATCAATATTTTTATAGATTATGTTTTAAAGATTCGTTTACACATTACTACAATACCCAAATATTTAATTTACATTAAAGCATAAAATACATTCATATGCTTGCCAATGAGTGCCTGTGTGACACATAAAGAAAAGGAATATTAAGGATGACTACATTTCATGTTGTTAGTATACAATCCAAATTTGTTGTATAATATGTAATTTACTTTTCTAATACTTTCATTGATTATATTTTAATTTACATTGAAGCGTAAATTACATTCACATGCTTTCCAACGATAGCATCTTTAGGATTGACAAAGAGGAGGAACATCAATTTAAGGATGACTACATTTCATGCTATGTTAGTATTGTATACAAATTTTTATAATTGAAAAAATGAAGGAAAGCATTGGTGTATTGGAAACTGGAAAGGTTGTTGCTCTGTGACCAGGTGATCTTAGATTCTAGTCACAGGAAAAAAAAAAAAAAAAGCCTCTCTGCTCATGTGGATATGATTGCACACACCCAATCCTTTTCAAACCCGCAGTGAGTTGTCCTTTTGAATTACAAAAGAACACGATGCAATACCTAGTAGGCAACCACCAATGACATTAAACAAGAAACATAGTATTCAACAGTGCATTATCAAAATGTACAAAATTGCATGGTGTTGGCTCACACAAAATGAAGTAGGGTAAACTGTTTAGAAAAAAAAACTAGCTTTTGTCTTAACAATATCTAGAGATAAAACAGGAGAGAAATAAAGAATGAAATGTGAGTGGGGACTTATTTTCGTATCTTAATATTCATTTTGAGAGAAGAAACACTTCTCCAAAAACTAAATATAATTTCCCTGTAACTGCCTTAAAAAAAATTCCTTTAAATAGAATAAAAAATGATAAGGTAAATCAATTGCTAAATCTCAAACCATTAAAAATGACTAAGAAAACATACAGATAAAACTGTTAAAATACACACTACTGAAGTATGAATAGTGTTCTACATCCGTAGCATGAATTGGGAGCCAAGACTTTTCATGAATTTGATGATGGAATAAATGAACATAAAGTTAACTATTCAAAGTATGATCAGTGTTCTTCCCCAAACCACCTCCACCACCAACAAAAAAAAACAGAAACATTGCAAAACAACTGGATGAGCTAATTTCCCAGGTCACAGCTGCTTTGTCAAGAGGTAAAGAATTTTGGAAGGATAAAAATTTTATATTTGAAAAATCCCTGTCTAATTTGCCTGCCTTCCTCAAATTTTTCCCTTCTGAAACCAAATTTAAGAGGAGATTGAAGAGGAGATAGAGCATATGAACTATGAATGATGAGTCATTAGAATACCTGGAAGCTGGAGTTACAACTAAGACATTAACCAATGCAGGAGTTAATTGTGATCCCTCTATCAACGAAGACCAGCCAGGCACATGATTGGAAATGCTACAAGGAATTTGATTACTGCATGTATTCACATAGCCAGGCCATAAATAAGCTGATGTATCAAGTACATTTTTTGCAATACAAGCCTCAACAATTAGATGCCGTGGGTTGCCAGCTGCAAGAAAAACACACACACAAAAAATTTTGAGTGCCACCTGTACACCAAAAACATAAAAGATAGGAATCCAGAACAAAAATATGAACAGACTTTTATAGATAGCCTTATATGAAAATCAAATAACAGAGGCAAAAAGAGCATTGCATGATGACCAAATTACCAAGATATGATTAAATACCCAAGTAAAGGTGCCAGTGCCACTAATAAAACTATCGACGACTATAATTGTAATGTGTGATAGAGAGCGACAGAGAAAAAGTTGAATAGATAAGCAATGTTGACTGTTCACAGGGAGACCTATTTTCTGTTTGGGGACACAAGGAGGGGGAAACTTCACAGACTTTAAGACCTGCACTTAGTTCGTAAAATGCCTACACAATTTATCAGCCCCATCAGATTTTCTCTCTTTCCATTGATCCCTTGGATTATTTTAACTTTGGTCCACTACAGTAGTTTAATCCTAGCTCATCCTCAGTTAGCACATAACAATAAAATTATAAAATGGATACATGTCAATTAAAAGCACAAATTCTACAGCCAAAAAGAAATTTTACAGATTCCAATTACCACAATAAAAGAATTTAGTCACAACATTTCATCAGCGTGTCATTTGTGCTCATATATTCAAAGTATCCACTACCAACAGGGTTTCCTGAAAAGAACATAATAGCTTTGGCAGCAGCTTGATTGGCTTCCACCAAAACAGGTTGAGGTGGAATCAGTAAGGACTCATAATCACCCAATAGCTGTAAGCTGGTAATCAATTCCCCACGACACTTCCCTGAGCCAGATTATCTTTCCCTTGATTTGTAGGGCTATGTTCAGCTTCTTCAATCAGTTGGCCTTCCTCTTCTTCAATAATACGAGTTACCATAAGGGTTGTAATGCTCAGTAACATACACATGCAGGTATCAAGGCACGGTCTAGGACCTTCTTTTGAATCCCTCACCTAAAATAACAGGAAGAATAATATACTTGTTACATGAAGATTATGTAGAGTCCAGTTGAATGCAATTTTCCAGTGTCACTAGATATTTTTATGAAGGACCAGTCAAACAATTAAATGTAAAAGTGCCACGTGCCAACACAGAAAAGTAAAATATAAATGACATGCAGTATGGTCTTTCCTTATTGATGATCATACACAAGAATAAACTCATCAAGCAATATTTCTGGGAGAATCTACCATTCCACACCTTTTTTGTTCGAACAACTCCAACCCTTTGAACCAAATGCAGGGCTGCAACCCATAAACACAAAAATGTATTGTGGCACATAGTGCCATTGACTGCATGTAAAGTCTTCACCAAACCTGCAATTACAACTTTAAATCAATAACACGGATTTGAGAAAAATCAAGATAAAAGAAAGCTTGTTATTCAAATCAAGTATTCAGTTCAACTCCCATGTAAAAGATGCCATTTGGATTGTTTATCCATGTCATAATACTCACATCTAAAAACTTGAAATCATTATTCACATTTCTTTCCCATCATCTTTTAACAATTTTTTTTATAGAAATAGCTGCAATTCTGTTTGTTACAAGGCAGGTTTTTGATTCTGTAATATCCACTTCCTCATTCAGTATTTTTCCATTTCTCTAGATCATTTTCTGGTCATTTTTTAATCCTTTCTGTCTGCCAGAGAAGAGAGGCTTTTACTGCTGGTGCGGTTTGACATGATTCTGGCAATCCACAAATAGATGTCTTAGAATTTGGACTTATGGTCTAATTCAACCACACAAAACTGGCTTATAAGTGAGGATTGCCAAATTTTTATAAGCTCTATTAAGCCATATGTCTAGGCAATATGGACCTAAACACAACCCTCAAGGTTGCAATTAAAACAGCCCAAAGAGGACACAATTAAGGCGGGCTAGGGGTGACTGCAATTATGGCGGCTTTCCTACAAGATGAAGCTAGAAGGAGTCAATGTTTATTAGGCAGAGGAATATCCGTTTTTAGTTCTGCTCTCTCTTTGACTTGAATCAGAAGGGTTAGTAAGATTTGCATTGATTTTATTGTGAAATACCATAAGGAAGATCTTGAAATTATGTGTATCATATTAATTTCTAATGGAAGCCTGAAAATAAATCCTGGAAAAACTCAATATCTGTGCTTATGGAATGAGGAAAAAGAACCAAAACAACTATGAACCCAAAACTGGAAGAAAGAACATAATGAATTCAAAGCAGTTAATGCCCAGGCTCTTTCTGCCAACTGTCTTAGTTTAAAGCAGGTCTTAATTCAAAACTCCATACAGAAGGGCAAGTGCTGTTCAAACTATTTCCTACTTCTCAGTCTACTGTGTCTCTCCATGACAATGAATGGACAATATCACCAGTGGAAAAATCAAATAACAAAAGAAGAAAACAATGATGCAGTAAGTTTAGCAGTGTCAGAATACTGATGTTGAAAAATAATCCAAGAATAGTATTGACTAATTAGTGCTACAGTACGACAAGCAATTGTATCCGTTCCAGGTGCACTAAAGTCTAAAAAAGCTGGAATTATTATTGGTAAAGATTTCTGATGTAAATGCATTTGTTGGGAAACAATATTAACAGAGGAAGGACAACAAATTTTATGGCTGATGAGGACTACTTTGATATTTAGGATTAGGATTACATCTTCATTTAAATTTTGAATTTTTGTTTATGGTTTTTGTCCTGATAAGATTTTGTGTAACAGAATCCTTATCAGTTCTAGTTTTGATCTTTTATTATGACAATTGTTGGTAATTGTCAGCTATGATGCTATCAATTAGGATCCCTTCCTTATCTATAGCTTTATAAAAGGTAGACTTGGATTGGACATTGGAGGAATCAAGGAAGAAACTATTTCAAAAAATATGTGTTAGCCTAGGAGGAGCTCTGTCAAGGACGAGTATGCTTCTTGCTTTCACTATAGGTTGCAAGAAAGAGTCTTCTGTCTCTAGGCCTGTGGCTTGGTCCTACACAAAAGTTCACAACTAGTTCTTAAATTTATAAATTAAAACAGGGAGTTTACTTGTGGAAGTAAACAAATCATGTCTTAACGAAGAGGAATTAGTTCCTAAATACATTTTGAGGTGGTGAACATAGGAAAGAACAAAAATGAAGTCAAAGAAAAGAAAAGAGGGGATCTGACTTGAGCATATGTTCAGGTTTGTGACTAAGAAAATAGCAAGGCTGATCAACAAGACTGTGCGTGATGCAGTGATTTGAGCCCTCCACCACAAAGGAAAATAATTGACTGAGAGGAGTTCTGAATGTGAAAGCTAGTAGGTAAAACACAGGCCTGATGTGCTACAAAATTTATCGGTGATATGAGATTTGGGCATCACAGATATTGGGTTCATGTAATGAATGGATTGATTACTATTTGTGGATTTCAATAAAGCATTTTTTGTGTGGTGATTTAGGCAACTTACACAATGAGATTGGATCTCTTGCATGTTGATTTTCTCAGTTTTTCTGATTTTAATTTGATTTTATAGGAATTTTCCCCAACATTATGACTTAAAAAAAATAATCATACCAGTAATAATTTCAACAGCACTAAATGCTGCCACTTGCCCTCCACCCAAAGCATCTTCCATGATAAGATCAATAGGAAGCCAGAGTGAAGACCAACTATCCCCATATGCTTGACCAGCAAAAGAAATCAGAGAACCAGCAGGTATGACTACATTAGTCTCCATCTTAGATTTTGTTTTGAACTCATGAGAAAATCCCTCATGTATATTTTGTATCAATCGCAAAAGGGTCTCTGCAGTATTATGTTTCAAATTCCTAAAAACTGAAGAGTTTGATACAAGCAGCTGCATTTGGTAAATGAAAGATCCCCAATGTGATGACCTGCAGAGATAACTTTCCTTCAATAAAAGGTTCCAAAATCTCAATTGAGATTAACTCAATGAGTAATTAAATGGTTTACCTAATGCAGAGTATATCAGAATTAAGTTCTTAAATGTTCCAATGTACTAAGGACAGGATCCTTGAAGTCATTTTCTGTTGCTAAAATTCCACAATGATCTCTATAGCCATTGCTGTATTTTTCTTCTGAAACCCCTCCACGTGCTCAGTTTTCTTTTCACTAAAGCTGTCAGGCCCATCAATATTCATATCATCTGACCTGCTTAGCCATCTAGGCTTATTCTCTGTAGTGTGATCTAGTAACCCTTCATCATCTAATGATACTTCAAGTAACTGCCATACAATTGAAAAGACAAATTCAACCAGAACAACTCCTGGCTCCCACAACTTTTGACTGTATACTTGAGAAAGCTGAAGAACATCATCAATTGATTTCATAATCCTAAGGAACCATTCATATGAAATGTCTTTATTAGTATTCAGAAATAAACAAGGAACCTTCCCTATACCCTGAAAAAGAAATAAAGAAAAATGCACACTAAAAAATAGAAAGAAACTACTTAAGCAGATTCATGTTTCCATTATTATAAGATGTTCCTTTAGATATAGTTTTCTTAGATCATCACAAGCACCAAAGCAACAGCCAACAAGTTAACTAGTCTACAGTAAAAATAATACAAATATCTAATTGCAAATGATAAAATGTAGTTTTAGGAGAAACAAAACATTGAAATCTGAAGATAAGTAAAATCTACTTTTGCCAACAATGCAATAGATGCAATCTTTTCTTTCTTTTCATGTACATATCTTCAAATATACCTAATACCTCATTCTCAGCATAATTTATAAAGCTCTAAAATCTTATCTCATTTATGTGGTCAATGGTTTGAGCATTTGAGGGACAGATATGTCAAACACAGCAACATCAAGGTGTGGCTTCAGGTTGACAGCATAAAACCTACATAATAAAACTTTCAAGCCAAAGTAGTTTACTTCACTTTTTTCGCCTAAGTAGTTTAATCTAGCACCATAAAGAAACAAGATATTCATAACAAAGAAGCAATTTCCTTTGTGGGATTGCAAATGGTCAGAACCTAAGCATGGTCATTAAGTATAAACAATATGTTCAAAATAGCAAACTGGATAGCAGATGCTTTGGTCTAGTTATGTCAATATCATTTAGGCATGATTTGTTATTGAGGGAAATTTTCAATTATACATCCCAATTACTTTGCATTAAATTTTAAATATTTTTGTTCGCTTCTCATCACTTTAACTCTTTTCACAATGATTGTTTAGCACATTAAATAGACTGTGGCATGATATACAAAAATCTTCCAATATTAGAACTGCAAATTTTAGAAACTATAGGATTCACCAAGACATGAAGGTTCTAAAACATTTTAAATATTGTAGATCTCTTTTGGAAGTTAGGCTATCATGATGAATCTTTCGCAAAATAGACATTAAACAGTAACTCGTACACACCAATCTCCTACCAACGCAAATTTGTACAATAATAGAATTACCAATACATGAACAGTGTGCTTGGATTGATGCCTATAACGCACTTATTCTCAATTTTTCACTTCAAATCAAAGAAAAATGCAACCTACATAATAAGAGATTATTCAAAATGCTAAAGATATTCAGAAGCTAATACAAACAAAATTTTTGTCCAGTAAGTTCAGTTGGAGTTGGACCTCACTTCTCATAGTTTGGAGAACTGATATCACGTTCAAGCATAAAGCCAAGTTGCTTGAGGAGATCCATATAAAGTCTGTAAGCAGTAGGGTAGAGCCGTCTGCTCGGAACAACCCTGCAGTAATATAAAACAGCAAATACAAGTTAACCAATGAAGAAAATAAGTAAATCAGTGAAATTTTAAATTGCAGTTGCAGTTTCATCACGATGTTTGACATTGTGAGGAATTGCAAGGAAAATACAGCCGATGTGACCACAATTGTGATCGCAGTGAATTAAAAATCCTTTACACCGAGGCCATATAAAACATTGCAGAGGTTAACAGCATGCACATTCACGAACACAAATTCTAGATAGATAAATAAACAATTCGACGGACGTAAGCTTAGTCTCAGAGATGAAAAAGAGAGAAGGGAAATGAGAAAGGGAAGAAGTAAATTACGTGGCGGAGAGAAGTGCGATGAGGAGGGAGTGAGGGAGGAGGTTGCGGCGGCGGAGTGGCTGTCCCAAAAGAAGTGAGAGACCAAGCGGTGAGCGAGCTCCACGGAGGGGAGGGAGATGGCGGAGGAGCGAAGCCTCGACTTGACTGCGAAGGCCCACGCATTAGGATCGGCGTTGGTCTCCACGATATGCATATGCATGGACGGAAATTCTCCTGCTTTTGCCTCACTTCAAGTTCATTTCTTCACTCGAATTCTCATTCTCCCTTCATTCCCATCTTTTGTTTTTTTTTTTTTTTTTCACACGGTGTTGAAACCCCAAAGTAAGTTATGATTAATCTTTTTCAAACTAACTTTAATGTTTTTATTTATAAAATTTAATTATTTAATTTAATAAAATTAAAAATTTTAATTAATTTAATTGATAATAATAAATTTATCTTAAATTTATATTTTAAAAAAATAC
>JAMLFT010005983.1:0-16675 GCA_026544285.1 Pachyrhizus erosus
AAACAAATGAAATTATTAATCTGAGCAAATATTTGAATGAAATTGAACCTTAATTAATCATCTCAAATTTAGATAAAAAAATTCTTTTATCCTTCATAATAATTTCATCCCGATTAAATATCTTCAATAAAAACTAACTTTTTTTTTTCTCTAAAAATCACCTATTCTGTATAACTCCTCCTAATTAAAAGGGACATAATATTTAAATATTCATAAGCATTAAGGAACAATGTTTTGCTACAAATGACGCTTCTGGTAAAACGTAATCACGTCCAGTAACAATCATCAATTTACACAATTTATTAATTTCTATCTAGTAGTTAATTCAAGTCCAAACAATTAATAGAACAATGATATGACTTATTGTTCTCCATTGAACGAAGGACTTGGTCTCCATTTAAGAAAAACAATAGCTAACATCACAATTCCAATAACTGGGCGAATTCCTCAGCTCTCGCGTAAACATTGCACCAAAAGTCCATGCCATCGCACATACTTGACGAACTAGCATCTATAAGAACCCCTTCTTCTGTCACTAGTGGAGACATTGCTTGAAACCGGTCATAGTCAACCCCTATGCCGGGAAATCCGCATGTCTCACCGGAATTATCAGATGACAACACTTCCGACCAAAAATCCTCATCCAACTCAAGATTATTCTCCGGCGTGTCAATATCATTAACATTTAAGGACATCTCATGATTAATATTATTATTATTATTAATGCTACTATTGTTGTCACTAGTGGTGAAGGAGGACATGTCGCTAGAACATTGTGGAGGAGATAGTGGCATCATGTCCTCAGTGTTCTCTTCTTTGGTTGATGCATGAATGGGTAAACTCACGGGCTTTTGTTCTAGTTTGGCATCTTGGTTGGATTTGGAGGCGTTCACATCCAACTTTGGTTGTTTTTTGCTTCTTTTTGAGTGGTGGCTTTGTTGGTAATTTTGTAGCAGCCTCTTCTTCAAGTGGGTGTGCCACACGTTTTTTATCTCGTTGTCTGTTCTCCCTGGCAACCTTGCCGCAATAGCCGACCATCTGCACTTACGGGATTGTATAATTATCACAATATCAGTGCACAACATGTTGGAGGAAATGTTCATTAATTATAGTAATAATGTTATGACATAATTGATGTATTTACATATTAAATTTTGTTTTTAAAAAAGCACGTGAAAATGTTGCAGCCAAAGAGAGACTCTTTGCAGACCGACATATGCCCAACTGATTATGATTTTGCTTCCCTTAAAATCTAAGAAAAAATCATAGTGCTCATGGGCCCAAATCACTATCCGAAAAAAGAGTAGTAACTAAACTATTCCCTTTCTTTAAATAATAAAAATAATAAAATAAATAAAACGAGGCTGCCGAGAGAGAATTTGATATGCATTTGTATATTACCAAGAGTTCTAGTTTACGAAGTTACATGCATCTGCCCCTCCATCAGTTTCATATGGTACTGAATAGACAAGGACTTAACATACAGAAATGAAGATATTATGGGAATCTTTGCCTCACTGTTTGAGCCAAGTACTATACTATTGAGACTCCCTTGTCGAGTCTTGGCTTTTCAACCTCTTTTATTGGTTTCCGGTGAAAGGATTTTCTTTCCATTAAGTTGGATTAAATTATCTATCTTTACAAGAAATAATGTGAATGTTATGCTAGCTAGCTAGGGAAAATATATAATTAGTTTACCTGTTTCCCAACATTTCATGCAAAGTGATTATAGCGTCCTCTTCTTCTTTGGTAAAGTTGCCCCGTTTGATGTCCGGTCTCAAATAATTTATCCACCTGAGTCTACAACTCTTTCCACACCTTAATAACCCTGTTGATAAAAAAGAAAGAGAAACTTTGGTTAATTATTAATGAAACGTACCATAATTGAATTCCTGTGTTTTTTTTTTTTTTTTCAAATAATTTGTTTCAAGCATATGAAGCAGAATTGGGTTGATTAACTATACTCCTTCACACCTACCAGCAAGTTTGGGCAGTGCACGCCAATTAGCATGGCCATAAGTGTTGATGTAATTGATGAGAATTTGATCTTCTTCTGGAGTCCATGGCCCTCTCTTCAACCCCATTTTCTCACAGCATGGAGCTCTCCCCATTTTAATGACTACTCCTTCAACTTCAAAACCCAAAAACTATCCCTTGTTTTAGATGTTGAAAGCTTGAACTACGAGCTCTCTCTTGTTTATATATATACACCAAATTTGATTTGAATCTCACACGAGCGGTAGGTATTTTTTATATTAGCACGAATGGGGAACTGAGTTGTACATAACTGTACAAACTCCGAATTATATTATAATAATAATAATGTTACTTCACCCGTTATTTTTATTTTTATTTTTCTAAGTTGTCGCTATTTTCGTCGCTCTGTGAAAGTGTAAGTGTACATCTCTTTCACACGATTATTTTTTAGTCAATAAAATGTGGGGATTTGCCTAATTTATTTGGCTGTATAACAGCTTGACATTTAATAAAAGTGTTTTTACTTTGAACTTTGAAGCTTCTCACCATTAATCATCTGTACTCCCACTTTGTCTGACTGTCCTTTAGTCCTAAAATATTTCAGTATTCAACGGGGTAAGTAGCTGCATAAAACTTATTCAAAAGAAGAAGAAGAAAAAAACTACAGCCAGTTACAGTGTTGAGATTTGAGAACATCACTATATTTTTTATTGGATGTCTTGTCTTGTTCTGAACAAATATGTATGAGAACATGGTCTGTATTCTGTGCTGTACACCAAAAAATTCAATTAATCTTTATATATAGGATATCAAATTAGCAATTGTATATTCATATAGGTTTTCGGCTCAAATTTAACCGGCCCAGCACTGTGATATATATAATATCTTATTATAATATAATCGACTCTTCAAATTAAATTCGAATTTTAATGTCTGATTTAGAATACTACGTCCTCTGTCTTATATAAATGGTAAGATTTTTTTAATTCTAATTATATTCAGTTTTAAATGTATTAATTATTAATTTTATATTTTTAATTTATTATAAAGTTATTAATTAAAAATCATTCATTTTGTATGAAAATAGATTTATTCATTTAACTAATAACGATATAACTCATTTTTATTAATTAAAAAAATATTTTTTAAATAATGAGTAATATCATTATATTTAATTATCATTTAAATTAATTAATTTTATAAATATTTTTAAAATAAAATTTAAACTTATAACAAAATTAATTAAATTTAACGTATTTTTATTAGTTTTGATAAATTAAATAATTATTTATAGGATGGGAAATAGTTTGTCACAAGAGCCTATTGCATCTTGGAACTGACATTTTTCCTTTTGATCGGCAACAAGAAAATTTATTGGTGTGGATTACCAGAGGTACTAAAAAATACACCTAAAAGTGCCATGCTATATTACATTCATAATGCATTATCCCCTGAAATAACAAACCTCTGTCCCCAGAGCATAATTTATAACACAGAAAGCCTCAACTAGTTCTAAGTATCAGAATCAAAATTCTAGTAAAATCATTATTGAAATGAAAAACCAGAAAAGAACAGAATCACCGGGACTCGACTTGCACAATATTCTTTGTGATGACACAACTAAAAGCGTTACTGGACACAGGATGGCTGCAGCTTGCAACTGGGGCACAGCGAAATTTGCAGTATACTTTTATATGGTTACAAGACTGGGTTATTTATTTAATTTTGACCTATTAGAATAAAGTTCATTATGCAAGTGTGATAAGCACACATGAAAATCATTATATATTAGAACTCAGGTTTGGATAGGGAATTAGAATGTTTGTCCCATACCTAGCCTGTACGTAAAAACCAAAAAAACCTATCTTCCGAACTAATAATCATACTTGAATTCATTATGTATGCCTATTTGGACACATTATTTACACTATTGTTAAAAATGATGTTAGATGACTAATTGATGATGCTTTTAATTTGAGTAGTAGTATATACTTCAAGAATGATCTTGCAATGGCAATCCGACAGAGTTACGAAAATGAAGCTGTGCAGTGTGAAACTAAATATTGTTGGCAATTCTTTTTTGTGTGCATACATATAGTGGCCGGGGCAATGTTTCGTCTTAACCTGGCCATAATTGAAAACCAAGAGTTAAAAATAAAAGCACCAGGAGACAAGAGTTGTACCGTTGTCATATAGTTCAGCTGACGAATGAATAATCATACCAGACAAGTCATACACCCAGAATGTCCTACTTACAAGTCGCGTTCATCTATACTTTTTGCAATGTGAAACTATGCTTGAGTACTTCTGAACTTTATTTATTTATTTAATAAGAAGGATACTTAAAGTTTGAGTTTAGATTTAATTTTTATTAAATAAAATTATATTAATAGAAACAACTCTAATTAACACATAATTAATATTTTTTCCGTTGGTAAGTGTCATTATTTTTGAGGCAAAGAATATAAGAATTGAAGTGTCCATAATGCAGTTGCTTTTTTTTTTTATTTCAATCTTAACTTTTCACGTCTTATTTTTTACACTCACCTGACATTTTTCTCTTTCTTTCTTTTCTATTATATTAGTGTAATCGCCTGTGCTTTATATAGATGTTAAGATTATATTTAAAAAAAAATTATATTATTATTATTATTATCTATAATATATTTATCAATAATTGTTTGTTTTATAGTATAAATATATATCAGTATTTATATATGAAAATATTTAAAATCATATAAAATATTTATAAATATTAATATATTTATATAATTTTATATTCATACACATTTTATTTTAACTTATATATATATATATATATATATTAAAAATACTTAATATTAATATAATATATATATATAATTTAAATGAAGTTGTGCATAACATGTATTTAAAATCTAGTAAGTAGGATAAGAGACACTTGTAAAAGAAGAGTTTTGAAAATTTTTGAAAAGATTGAATAAAGGCGTCCTACAAGAAGAAAATATTTGCTTAAGTAAGGATTTCAATGAACATGTTGGTAATAAGACAAGTAATTTATAAGAAGTTATAGTGATTTTTATTTAAAAAATTGGGTAAGAAAGGATAAACTCTTCTTAATTTCTCTATGACAAATGAATTTAGGATTATGATTATTTATTTTTATTAGGTTTAATATTTATAAATTTTAAAATTTATAAAAATAATTTAGATATATATCATTTCTTATTGATAACATAATATATATTTAAATACGAAACGCCATATGTTATTTTTGAATAATAATTAACAAAACATAATTAGATACATATCACGTCACTAATAAGTAATTATTTGGAGCATTCTAAAATTATAAAATTTATAAAGACTAAATTCAATTAAATAATTTTTGAAGAACTAAAATGAAAATAATTATATTTATAAAATTAAAAATATATTTAAATCATAATTTTTTTTTCTTGACATGTTATAGCAAATATTAAAGAGGAGACAATTTTCTATTTTTAAGAAATAATACAATAAGATTTTCTTATAAGTAATTTTTAGCAAGTAAACACTGTTTTTCTCAAAATGCAATATTCTATATTATAAATTTGAATGCTCACTTTTATAAACTACTTTTTTTCTTAGTAACTAAATATTATTATTAATAATATAAAAAATTGTAAATTATAAATTTAATACCCATACATCGATACATGACATGAATTATTACATTAATTTAATTTTTGACACGTAATAACAAATTAATAGACATAGAGATTATATGTTTTGAAAGGAATATTATCTTGCTCTAAATTTGCAAACTCATTGTTGAAAGAAATAATACCACCTTGGTATTTGATATACAACATTTCCTGTACACTGAAGACAACCAAAACTATTCACATTGGTTTCACTCAAAATGGATACTTATATATATTTACTATAGTAATCCTTGATGCAAAACTTGTACATAAGATAAGCCTTTGGCTATTGCAGTCTTCTAGGCATCACAGGGTAGTTTGGCAATGGCATCACAACATGACTGTAGGACAGACCCTTTGTTGTAATACTTGGCCAAAGCGTTGGACTTGAAAGGATATGTATATACAAACAGCAAGTCGCTCTTCCTACAGAGGGATCCAGCCCTGTTGATTATATACTTGAGGAATTAGGATGAGTAATGTCACATATAAACATTGTTTTTTACAAAAATAAACAAGTAGAAAGAGGTTAGAGAGTTGTCTTACCTTGATTAGTCCCGTCTCAGTACCACAAAAAATGATGTCATTGGCTACGAGGATGCTTGTTATCTTGCTTCCTGCTGATATTCTCCCCAACTTTTTTGATGCCCCCCTCAACCATATCTGGTTTAGGAATTGCAGGTTATGAAGTTAACTTGCTGCCTATTGTTTAAACTTGGATATGGGGTAAAAGTGATGCTGAAAATTTAATGGATCATTTGTATTGGTAGTATTTACGATGTTTAAATAAACTTCTTTATAAATATTTATAAGAAAATAAGAAGGTTGGATGAATTGAGATTTTTCCATAAGTTAAAATTAACTTACCTACATAAGCTTTTGAAGAAATTAGATGAGAAAATTTTTATAAAAATGAAGTGCAAGTTGCTTTTAACCTATGGAAAAAACTCAACTAATTTTACGGTTATATTTTTTTTTTGTTATAAATATATGTTTATAGAGAAGTTTATTCAAGCAACGTCCCAATATCGAATAATGGATCCGTGCATTTTTTTTTTTTATTGTAATTGTTACACCATACAAGATGGCCCTTGAATGTAAATTTTCTAACAGAATTTTTTTATGTTCCATTTAACTAAATTAGTGCAAATGGTCCAACATATATACTTGTTACATGATCTGATACTAGCAAGTTATCTTGTGGAGCCTATCAGGTATTTTTGTATATCCAGTGTTTAAATTGATAATTTTTCATTAAATACGTTTAGCTACCTGAATGTTGTTAGGGGAAGAGCTGGACACTATGTACAAGAAGTCTTCTACCACTTCCATGGCCGCCACATTATCTCCTTTGTCCGTAAGAATTGAAACTTTTGGTTTCCTAGTTCTTTTCCATTCCTGTACAATCCATCCATGTCAAGAGAATGCAATGTTTTTCTTTTTAAGCTGAAGCTGTAATTCTCACCTTGAATGTTGTGCCTTCAACATGCTTATTTGCACTATAGAGCCAGTCTCTATATGCTACAACTGCATTGATGGGCTTACTTTGCTTCCTCCAACTCCTTGTAGGGGGTTTGATTTCTAGTTCACGGTTGTGTGTTGTGGAATACTCCTAAAACAAAGTGTTATGTCATGCTTGTGCTTTATTGGTACCAGTAATCTGGAATGAATGTCAAACAGCAAAACACTAACCTGTATGCTTGAATCTGTGCATCCAATATATAACTTTCCTAGAGCCACTGTCATGCACTTCACATGCTTACCTTTCAAAATATCTCTGATAGCTCTTGATTCATTAACTACCTGCAAATGATTAAAAAGATAAATGAATCTACTGTAATAGTCCCAACGTTTGTTTGCAGGTCAGAGAGGATTTGGTAGTGTGCGTGTGTGATTTTGTTTTCTTAAGTGCAACATGTCACAAATCATGGCAAGTTTAGAAGCATCACCTTTAATCCCTGGCTTTCGGTAATTGCAAAAATTGTTTCACCATAGGCACGCAAATGCTGAATTGGTTCCTTCAATGCTATAACTTCAACACATTCCAGCTTTCTCTGGATCATTTTCCACACCTATTTTATGTATGTTATTGTAAGATATTCAGTTCATTTTTGTTACTAGAAATCTTGGTAGAGAAATAAAAAATGATGACCATGGAATAAGTTCAATCTTACCCTTATGGTTTTGTCAGTGGATCCACTTAAAAGACTATCTGATGGTTCATAAAGAGAGAAGCATGTCACAGACTTCTTATGCTCTTTGATGTCCCATACAAGACTGGCTGTGTGCCCCCTAATATCCCAGACCTTTTCAATACGCCAACATACAGCGGTTTTATTTTTTCCATATAGAAAATTACACCTTAACTGACAAGTATTTCTAGCATGACTTTCTTTTTTATGATTCAAAGAATGTACTAACATGATTTACTATGTAGTCTATAGATATAAAAAATGCACAACTTCATGAATCATATCATGTGCTCGTTACCTTGATTGATCCATCTGAATATCCACTGAACAGCAACCCCTTGAAGTATACGAGGGAGCAAACTGCTAAGCTGAAGCTGCAACCTGCCTCGAGGATTTGTGTGTGAACGCAAGAAATACGCTGCTCTTACCATCGCCATGATTTGGGTGATATCACAAAAGATCAGTAAGTGCTAGTTTATGCTAAATACATAGGCAGCAAGATTGCAAAAAGTTAAAGAATAAGCTCGTAGAAGCAATATCATAAATCATTTACCATTATGGTAGTCCTTTATTAACGCTTTCTAGTTACTACGTTTATTTTGGCCCACAGTTGCTATAATTTAACCTTTAGCTTGTTCTCCATATCCAATGCCTGACCACTTTTTGTATTTAACTTAAATGATGCATCCTTAAATTGTTCCTTTGTTGGCTTCAAAAGCCCTTATATATCCAGTTAAAATGGAGCTGACCATGAAAATTCCCTCATCAAGTTGATCTTAGGCTGCTGGCATTCATAGTTTTGGCATCAAATAAGTCCTAAACATGTCATGATATTCATGCAAGGAATAAAAGCTCTCGGTTACCAACCTAATGGTGGAGTATCAATCACTTAGTACATGAATGAGTACTCACTGATATGTTTGGCAGTAAGAAATCGGCTACTCTGTGTAATTCATCAGCCATCCAAATTACATTTGAAAGACGTCTTAGTGATTCCTTTACTCCTTCTGAGAAATGCATTAGTTTTTGCTTTCCTACATGAAAAACACTGTCTGACTTAGTTGACGAAATTGATAATTGTTGATCAAAATGCTCACAGGACTTCTTTCGAGTGCTACAATGAGTTGAAATGTTGGGATGAGAAAGACAAAGCAAAGATTTCATATTTATAATCAACAAGCACAAAATTTCTTTGTTTATAACTATTTTGTGTTTATTAATAGTGTATGACATCTGTTAATTCACATAAACTATGTTGAGGACAATACCTTTTCCAGAGGCATAATTAAACATGCACATACATGCTAGAAGTCTTTCCTCCAACTCCATCCCAGGATGGAGAAACTGCTCAATTCCACTTAGTATAATCTCAGATGCTGAATGACTGATGCTATCTGGGCTTTTTGATATTTGGCATCCAAGCCATGAAATGGCCACAAGACAGTCTCTAGAAACTCTTTTTATCTTGCTTCTTAGTACTCTCTCTAAAGTATGGAAGATAGAATCCCCAAGGCTTATGATGCATTTGGCAATTTTATTGCACCACAAATCTGTACTGGTATCCTGCATGTAATGAAAATTATTCATCTCCTTAAACATGCTACACGGCATGGCTCACGCATATACTTTGAACTTGCCGACACACAAACCGTTTTGGAAGCTTACCTGTAAACTCTGATCCAACCAGTTGAAGTTTCTTATCATATTCTGGTGAGAGGGAGAGGTCAAGCCTGTCTTTCTCAGCAACCATGCAGTTGTATATGGTTCTCCTGTCCAAGCATATGTACCAGCAAGATTTGATAGAATGGATGCAGATAATATCTGCTCTGAGCTTTCCTCAGATGTCATTGCCCTGAGAAGGATCTGCACTGCTTCTTCTCTGAACACACCTTTATCAGGGGAGTTCTGCATGATAATTTTGTTTTGTTAGTAATTGCTGGCTTTAAATTTCACATATTATCTTGTCAGAGTCATTTGGTCAAATTATATATATAGAAGACTAAGATATCATAAAAAAAAAAAAGTTTCTAAACATCAAATAATTTCAATTAGAAGTGCAAGATATTTTTCGATGACTTTATGCTAAATGGTATCATTTAGTGACTTCAAAGTTTACAAACATCTAATTTGTGAGATCCACATGATATCTCCTTTTGATAAATATTTTTGTTACTCATTATTAATTATGAACCTCATGTAAATTAACGAAATGGAAAGGAATGTTCCAGTATACTGACTTAATATCTCCATTCCATTGTAGGAGTTTCATGATTGAAATTCATTAACTGTAGACATATTTTTCTGAATTTAAAAAATTACCAGTATGTCTAACTGAAGCAAAATATTTGCTGCTAAAAGCCGGTGATCAGGTTGTAATTGATGTGCACAATGCATTAGTATCTGCATAATATTGATGTTTCTTTCTTGTAGTATACGCTGCAGCAAACTAATAGCTGATGATCTGAAAAGAAATGAAATACAGTTACAGAAAACTCTTTGGACAAGGATTACAGCAAATACATGAAAAAGGCGAAGGATCTATTTGTTAAATACATATATGCAGCAAATTCTACTCAGTTATATTCAAATAAAATGCAAATTAAATATTTGGTTGTGTAGTTATATACCGTGGTATGCAAAGGATTTCATGAAAAAATTCAAGAGCTGTGCATTTGGCACGGGTGTTTTCTGACTGCAGAAGGTGGATAAAGGGAGCAAGTGGAGTGAATTGTGACACATACTTTCTGCACTGTGCATCATACTGCATGCACTTTATAAGAATAGTGGTCAAAGAGAAAAATTCTTCTAGATTATCATTTCTGGCAACTTCTAGAAATCCACTAAGAACGTGAGGAGAACTGATGGTAGCCAAATGCTTGTTATTTGTGGCATAGTCAAATGAAGTTACTAGTTCTTCAATGATCATCAATGATGCTGCATGAGGTGTCAAAAGAAGTGACTCTTGCTTATTCTTGTAACTATTTGAAGTGCATACAATCTCCACTAATATTGGCAGAAGTTCCAACGTTTTTATATCTATAGGTGATGGATTTATTAAATAGATTAGAATTGCTGCCTCATGGACATTTTGTTTTAGAGCACTTGCCAGATCACACAACCTTAAACCTTTCTTCTTGACATCTTCTATAATTGACTTGTTCCTTGAAATTATTGTTGTCAGAATAGATACCGATGCCCTTATTTTTCTTTCCTCTTTGGAAGTAGAGATAGCCACTAGCAGCTCATCCAAAATCACATCCTTTAAAGAAGCATAAGTAGCACCCGATGAACTAATCAAGCTCTCATAAATTGATGCAATGTCTACAGTATATTCTTCATCACATTTTCCTAATACCTCTGAATAATGTAATTCTGAAATTCTCCTTTCAGTCAGTTCTGACAAGTCACGCAGGGAATATCTTCTGGAGTTTGAACAAACTTCATCAAACTTTCCTAGGCTATATAATCTTTGTATCTCGCAACTTTCTTCATGATTTTTTTGGCTTGGCCTTTGTTTGCAAGCAGATGTAAATGTTACATGATCAAACAATTTTTTTGGCTGTGATGCGTCCTCATTTAATTCATCCTCTACATGACAATTTAAGAGAGTATTTCCAGCTTTATCTCTATATTTTGAGATAGATAAAGTAAAATCTTCTATGGACCTGTTGAATCTGCTAGAATCAAGCTTGAGTATGTTTCTTTTGTCCAACTGTTCTTGCATTGGATGTTGATGAGCTTGAGGCAAACCAGAGTGTTGTTGTAGCTTCCTGCAAAGGTCGGTTACATGAAATTCCACGAGACAATTATAAACTACAGTGTAGAGTTACCCGCTGTAGATTAGATTTGAGATGAAGTTTGAGAAAAACAAAGAAAATGCAGTTGATAAGACTGTTAAGGGGCCGAACCAGTTGTAGATTCCTGGTGGTAGATCATCTGCTTTTGTTATCGTAGCTTGTATATAAAATTTTCTGTCATCCACATTTTCCTGAATATGAACAGAGATGAGTTGCTCATAAGATCAAAATTTGACAAACAGACATATTTTAAGGGGTTATGTTAACAAGAAATCTTTTGAATAGTTACCAGGTCCTTTCTGGCTCTAAAATCCTTATAGCATGCATCCACTGACTTCAGTTGTTTGAGGGCTTTCTTGTGACCTTCATATTCAGCAATATCCATGAATTGTTTTGACTCATGTTCCTTTGTATGCATCACGTTTTGAGAATCAAGTGGATGAACCTTTTCATACTGCATACACATATCAAAGAATTTAGGGGAAATGAAAGGGGAACAAGAAAGAGAAGTTGTTGATGCATCTATGATGTAACATTGTAAGTTTCCAATTGTGTACTATAAAACTTGTAAGTTTTTAAATGAAATGAATTTGTTATACCATTGCCATTAATAGAAATAAATATGAACAAAGCTTACCATATTGCAACTTTTCAATCTTGGTTCGTGCTGAACTGATGCTGAAGAAACACAGCTAGTATTTGGTACATCCCTGTTCGTAACAGTAACTTGTTTTTAGAAGATACAGTAGCATTCCAAAAATCTAATGTCTTGATTTCAACAAACAGTATCTTATGTCAGTTATTTGTTTCTTGTCAATGATATCATTACTTTCTGCTCTTATTTGTATTTTGTCATTAACTATTAGAAAAACAACTATGGATTATGACTGAAATTATTGTTATATTCATTAAATGTGTAAAATTACTGCAATTTTATGTTTCTCTTCAAACCTTACCGTTGTCTTTGGAATAGTAGTGTTAAAAAGATAGCCCCAAAGATGGAACTGTTACATTAAATTACCTAACGGCCAGTGGAATGGATAGAACAA
Organism: Pachyrhizus erosus; assembly: GCA_026544285.1. Classification (NCBI taxonomy): domain Eukaryota; kingdom Viridiplantae; phylum Streptophyta; class Magnoliopsida; order Fabales; family Fabaceae; genus Pachyrhizus; species Pachyrhizus erosus. Next base: position 12,681 of record JAMLFT010005983.1, read on the forward strand.
AATGGAATGGTATAGAATCACCATTCCGTTGTTTGGATATTTTTGCAATGGAATGAAAAAAAAGAGTGGTTCCATTCCATACCCCCAAATTGGAGGGCAAGAAAAAGAGAGGTATTGGATGAAATGGAATTCCATTGCACCCCATCCTATTTTAAACAATACAAACAATTGAACCTAGAATCATTCTATTCCACTCCTTTCCTTTCCATCAATCCAAACATTGCCCCAAAGTCTAGTTCTCAAGTCCTAGAACCTCATGTGGTTTACATCTTTACTGCACACTTTTATACTGTTTTAGTTGAAATGTGTGTGAGAGAATCTCTTTGCCTTGGAACTCTCGTTCTCATGATTGGGTTCACATGAGTCATTGCAATTATTACTTGGGCAACAAGCCCCCGTCAAATAGAAACTTGAATTTTGCTAAATGCCTAAATCTAATCACTTTTCTATGCCACAGCAAACAACACTACATTTTAAGGTTTTAGATTCTAATTTATTCCTCAAACTAATGGAACTTCAGAATACACTAGGTTCCACCTATTGAACATTGTTTCAATGTGAATTTGTGTTGAGCAGCAAAAATTAATCTTACACAGAACGTGGTGATTGTTTGCTGCAATAACTGCGCCACCATGGAGTCTCTCCATAAAGCATGACCTGGTAATACACCAGACACTCCTTGTACCTCCTTGCCACCTCCCTAATTGCTTCATCCATTTCATCCTCAGAAGACACAATTTCCAAACTTCTACTGCTACTGTTTCTCTGCATCATGGGGATGCTTGATTGTGGGAAAAGACTTTCACAAAGTTGTGATGCAAATTCTGTCCAAACAAGTCTTGGTGACACCAACACCGCTTGGAGAAAATGCAGCGCTGCCTGCCACTCATCTCCCTGGAGCTTCCTAACTACTGAGAGGTAAAAGTAGGAGCAGCACACCAAGTAACGATTTGGAATTGTAGCTGTGACCTCTTCCTCATCAAGCATTGCTGGCACCTGAAGCATTTGTTCTGAATTCTTTAGTCTAAAGGACCTTTCTTCTGGCTGTTGAGCTTGAATGGCAGCTTCAATGCTGTCAATGCCCCAGTAAAGATTGGACAACACTGACTGCTCAGAGAATTCAAAGAATTCCTGCCTTTGAATCCTCAACTTGGAAGTGCATCTCAATTTTAGACCATTCCTGGTTTTCTCATCTTCCAAGGTGTCTTGAATGAACCTGTTGATTGAAACAAGTACCCATATGTATTTGAGGTCTAACATCTCATATAGCTGTGTTTGGAAACTTATTCAGAAGTAAGAAATCACGTTTGAGACGTGAAAGCTATAGTTATTAGCTTCTTTAAATCACATCTGAAACGTGAAATCGAACACACTAATAGTTTTGAGATGATATCAATGAGGGAGATGAATTGGAAGAGGAAGTGGGAGCCTTTGATGATTGGAAATGTTGAGTACTTTGGTGTTGAATATGAGAGAGGAGTTAAAGCAAGTTGTGTATGTAATTAGATTAGAGGTAGAGGTAGAGGTTTAGCATCTGGTAGCAGTTTCCTCCCGTGACTGTTTTTAACAAGATTCCAAATTTCATTGGCCCTTTAATCTTCTAAGGCTTTCAGACAAAAAAGAGACCGTTGTCTTTCCTTGAGAGGGAAAAGGTCCAAAACATTAACATTATAGTGCTCCACTTCACGTGTACCTTATCACTAAGGCTTTTCTTTCTCTTTACGTTTTTTCATTGCCGACTCCCCACAGTGCTAAATGCTCATACATACTCTTGTTTATAAATGTAAGTGTATGTATAATTAGCTTTTGTTGTATCATTTATGTGTATGCTGTGTGCAGTAGATACACATCACGGGAAAGAGATGAAATCTAGTACACGCTAAGAATATTGTAGGGAAAATTAGGTTGTCGTCTTAGGTTTAATTATTTGCTCCCACTAGTGGTTCATTTGATGATCACACATGCATAAACTATGTGCAACAGGCCTTGAAATTTAAAATATTCAGCCACATTTACAAGCACTTTTTTTTTGTAACATGCATTTTGAAATTGCTTTCTAGACATCCATGGCCTATGAGGAAAAACATTTCTTATATATTTTATTTCTTTAATATGAGACTTTGAAAAACATTTTTCTTAAACAGCTTTCGTTATCTTTATTTTTCACAAACTAATAAATCCTTTGAGATTGCACTATTGAAAGATTGCGCTTGGACTTCTGCAAATCGCTTCAGGGAAAGATTTCTGTACGTTTACCTGTGGTGCTGTGAACATGAAATGTTTGGAAAAAACTGTAATATGCCCAGTCATAAGCTTAATTGGGGTTTGGTTCAACAGCTTATTAAGCACTTTATTTATTAATTAAAAACTTATCACACTGGTTTATTTTAATAAGTTTCATGGTACAACTTAGAAAATAAGGTTTTATTTTAAAAAATATAAAAAAGGGTCATAAGTCATTTTTGTAAACTTAATCAAACTTATTTTAATGCTGATATCATAAAATAAACCAAATAGGTGTATATTTGGGTAAACGTTTATAAAATTAGTTTTGAATTTTTGACAAGCCGATTAATTTATTAATATGCTAAGTGAGTAAAATTAATTTTAATTAAAGTTTACTTTAAATTAAAGTGATTTATATTTAAATATTTTTATTTTAAGACTAAATTAGCATTATAATTCAGTATAATTTTTTTTATCTTCTACAAAATTATCTAAGATTAATTTAACTCAAGAAGTAGTTTCTCAACATATAAATATATATATATATATATCTAAAATTATATTAACTGTAATTTTGAATGATTTAATACAAATCCAAACACGCATTTAATTTAACACAGTTCTTCTAAAAGCTTCCTAAAATAGAGTTTATGTGCAATGTAATGTACCCAGTCAAGATCATATTACCCTTTAAAACTATATTACAAGTAAATATAATGTTCCTTTGAAATTCAGAATTTGCACCATTTAAAAGAAACTGATCAGAATTCATGAGGGTACACCTCTAAACATCAGTAGTTGTTATGTCAATTTAGAAGTTGGAAGTATTGGGGTGAAATCCCTATCAAAGCTGGAATTGGCATAGAGTTGATTCTTTGACAACTGTGCCCTCGTGGCTCCACAGATAGTATGTTGACCTGTCAGGACAAGTATCATCATGACCTGGACCATTTCATCTATAATCATTCATTTTCAGCTTCCCCCTGCAACATTCTGCTTCTTCACGGGACATTCAATATAATACTAAACTAATTTCAATGCACCTCGTAATATACAAGTATTGGATAGAAAATTTCTTTTTCTGTTCATTTTTTGCTACTAAAGTACAACTTAATTAATGGTCTTACTTATTTGATCTTTGATTGAGCAGTTAAAATTATTAAAATAAGTTATGGATAATATAGGAATTTAAATAGGTCATTTAGAGTTTAATCTTTTTAACTTTTAATGTAAAACATTTATAATATCAAATAATTATAATTATAATATATATATTTTTTAAAATAATTATATAACTATCAGTAAATTTATTATATAAAAATTTATAATTGAATATCAATTTTTAAAAACTTACACTGTTAACATTATACTATTTACTTATATATATACATAATTACTAATCCTGTATTATTATTAATTTCGTATATATATAAGTTTTTATATTATTAATTAATCTTGTATTTTTAAATCATTGAAAATATTAATTTTTATGATAATTATTTTAGTAGTCCTAGAAAAAGTTAATATATTCCGATATCTAAAAACTTCTCGCTGTGTGAAAGTTTTTCAATGGTCATACTTAAAATATTATCTTGTTAGTTAATTATGTAAAATAAAAATTAAATTAAATTATAAACTTTATTAAATTTTTATTATTTCATAAATTTTATTATTTATTTTTTATAAATTTTATTGTCAAAATTTTCGATTTTTATATATTTAACTGTTTTTAATGTATAATTAAAAAATGTTTTAAAAAATAAAATTAC
>JAMLFT010005984.1:0-16743 GCA_026544285.1 Pachyrhizus erosus
TTTAAAATAAAAATTTAATTTCTACCGTTTTTTACTATTCATAAATCATAAATCGATACATTCATCGGTTCAAGTTCTATTTTTTCAAACGTTGATTTAGACTTATCTAATTGATTATTGATCAAATTGACCGTTTCGATTTTATCAACTACACGGGTAAGAGTTTGATAAGATTTATTCTCAAAATAAATCTATCACGCACATACTTACGTTGAGAAAATAGCTTCTAATGTAAAATAATTTTATATTATTAATACATAATTATTAATTTTATTATTTTTTTATTATATATGAGAAAAAAAATGTGTAATTATATAATCATATATAAATAATTAATCTTATAATTAAATAAAATTTATTATTCTCATGAATAAGTGGGAGTTGATAATTCTTACTAAACACATTAATTTTAGTCATTATGTTGCCCCTTGACACACTTTCGAAACCCTGATAAACAAATTACGAGAGGAACGTAAGAATGATAAAAAGAAAGTGATGAAAATTTTACAAGAACCATATATGTGTTGGTCACCCATACATGCATGACATTTCAGATCTGATAAGAGAGAGACTTACGTAGCACATTATTACAGATAAGGCATCTATGAAAATAGATTTGGCATTGTGAGAATCACGACTTAAGATATATGTGTGAAGGAACAAGAAGTGGATGGATTTGGAGAGGAAGAATTATTGTGTATCTTGGGATACCTTATGTATGAGCAAAGAACAAAGGGGGTTTGGAATTGAAAAAACAAAATAAATTAAAAGGTCTAAAATTACTTTTGTCACATTAATAATTAAGTAATTCAAATGTGTTATAATATGACTGAGTAAATATATAAGACTAAGTGATAAAAAGTAAATTTTAAAAATTTTAGTTTAAAAATAATATTTTTAAAGTATTTAAACTAGACGAAATTATATTTATAGGATTAAAAATATATTTTATTTTAAAAATAAAATAAAACTAACATGTATTAGAGATTGGATTCATTTCTTGAGAATCTTTGTGCATAGGCATCTATTTTTTTTTCTCGTTCCCCACAAAATTACTTTACCCTACGGTTGGTTAGGTGAAATAACAAAAGTAACAAAGGAACCACGTAAAGACATGCGTACTCGTGTCTCCAACTAGTGCTCCATCTTTTTATGCCTTTTAGCTGTTTGTTTATTTGTCACACACAAAAATGAAAGAGAGAGCAGTGACCAACCAATAATCTACAATACCATTTTCATTGCCACCTGTTGCTTGGTCTACACATGGGCCTGATTTTATTAACCAGACGGCTTAATAAAAATTTTCAATCTATCATGAGAACCTCTCTTACGTGACCACATAACCTAAGGTTGGATATTCTATGATATTTGTTGTTTAAGATTCATAATTAGTGATAATTTTGAATTATCGAAGCATATAAAAAAATAAAAGTAATCACAACCGCTTAAGAAAGTTAATTGTCTTAATTATCAAAGATACTTTATGCATTAATATAATGAAAAAGTTTGGGACAATTACTGGTATGTCAGCCAACCAGAGTCACACAAGACCAAATAAAAAAATTGCACTAGGGACTGTTATCGAAAATAAAAAAGAAAGCACCAGGGACAGGAAAAGAATAAAACCCTGAACCATAATTATAATACAATTAAAACTAGATAAACATTTTTTATTTTGATTATCTTGAATTTGATATTTAAAAATTAATAAAGTGTGTTTCTTCTTATTTGTTCGATTCTAGCTATAAAGGAGGCATCATAAACCAAGAACAAAAAGTTGTTCATTAACATATGAAGTATATTTACTTTTTTTTTTTTTGTTCTAATGTTATCCTATGCTTTGAATTCTTGAGTCCCAGGATAGGTTCATAGGTATATCATGCATGTACTTGATTACAGCCAGAACAATGCACACAATTTAACACATATAGTAACAATGTTTTCTTTGAAAAGAAGCAAGAGCTAAACTACCCATCTTTAAATATAGAAAAACAATAGAAATTTTCGAAGTACGAAGAATAGTTATTACTGTGAGGATTAAAATATCCATATGTTCTTAAAAAAATGAGATACCAAGACAGTTTGGATTCCGAAATCGAGAGAGAATGATAATTTTTTTTAACACCGAAAGACCATGATACTGCCAAGAGTACCTACTGTTAGGATAATAATATATGCATCAAAACATTCTAATGTAAATAATAGGGTAAGTTTTTGAATATGATATTCGAAATGCTTTCAAAATCTCCTGTTGAAATTCTAGAAATATATAAAGATAAAAAAGAAGAAAAGAGAAATTCTGAGGACCTCGGTGTAAACTGAAAGTGACGTACACTTTAAGGTATGAAAAATAAGAAAAATAAAACTTATGACGTTCGACTCACTCTACATTTTAAAGAGATAAAGTCGATGAATGTAATTAAGTTAATTATTATCAAGAACAGTTTGCTTGATTTCTCTATTATAAGCCTAAACTATTTTACAAAATAGAATAACGCAAGATATTGGGTTCATACTTTGTTTAAAACTTTGTTAGCCTAAAATACAAGAAAATAGTAAAAATTAAAGCATATTATATCGATCTTTCTTAATTAAGAGATTACTTAATTATATTTTTTTAATTTTAAAATTAAGTTATCATTTCATGAGAGATGAAGATATGCTACACTTTGATTATTTTAATTTATATATATGTATCTTTTAACAGTGGTGAGTAATTACAAACGTGCCTTTTCTAGGACTTTTTTTTTTCTTTCCTATACATTTTTTATGTCACTTGTAATCAGTTTTGTATATACTATTATTGATTTTTTGTACTTTAATGTATGAACAAAGTATTTTTAATATACTCATACTTGTTTCAAAATTTTATAAAAAAATTGTTTTATTTTTTGAAGTTTTAAATTTTATAATAAAATTTAAAATTTATTATTAATAATACTAATCAAGGGTCATTAGAAGGACAAAATTATCTGTAAAATGTTAATCTAAGTTATAAAAAGTTAAAGCGTTTACCTAACAAAAAGTTAAAGTGTAATATATAATTTTTTATTATAATATTATTAATGTGAAATATCTATTATTTTAATTAATGATTAATTTTTTTATCAGAATTTGACATGACTATTTTTAGTGGGGTATTTTTTAAATTAATAACATATTTTCTATACATAATATATGAATCAAAAATCTTATTTAAAAGATTTTTTAATAGTTTTATTCGGAATAACAACCCATTGATAAAATTTAATATATATTAAATACTTAATAAAAAGGAGTAGAATTTTTAGAACAAGACAGAAGTGTAATCTTAACGTATCTTAAGAAGATTGAGCATAATTTGCCCAAAAACTAAGGAAATAGGAAGAGGAAAATAATTTCCCGTGGTCTCATTTGGGATATTTTTGATATAGTGAACTTATTTATCTTCACATATAAGCTGTCTTCTTTTGAATTATTGATTGCAGCCAACATTTTTAGTAAAGGTGAGAAATACAGGCAGCTTGTCGAGTTTGGTTCCTTTCTAGATTCAGGTCACCTATGATTTTGTTAACACTGTTGTCCAATTCAAATCCCATCAAATTGGCACTTCTTTCACATATGATTGGTTGAAAAATGTTGTTCGAATATTAACTACTATAGTTACCTATTGATTTGTGTTTAGATTAGTTTACTTTGAAGGGATTTTAATTATTTCTTAAAAGTAATGAAAAACTAAATATTGACCATCCTGTAAGACCTTTGGCTGGAGCATAATAACGCAGGATTTTGTTTGTTGCTTTCATCTTTCTTTTGTTAGTGCCATTTTTTCTTTCTGTACTTGGAGTGGTCCTTGATTGTCACACTTCTAGATGATGCTGGTCTTGATCTATCTATACAACTCAGGATGTAATTAGACAAGTTTTCTTCTTTCCTTTTCAGTTAAAATGTGAGCATCCAAGGGATGTGGACTTAATTGTTTTTGTTTGAAAGTAAACACATCAGTGTCAAGCCGGCTACCTTTTTATTATTTTAATTTCTCTTAATTTTTTTGAATTATCATGGCATTTAAAATGTTGTCATAAAGTTCTTTTTGCTAGGTTAGTTAATTAATACAACCAAATGATATATTAATTAGAAAATACCGACTGTGACTTCAGTAAAAAGGGAATGCAGAGTTGTCTTCCAAAAAAAAAAGGGAATGCAGAGTCTGTCAGTCAGGGAAAAATTCAAATATTCTCGATAGTGATTTTGCCAAATACTAACATTTTTGACTTGAACAGGGTAAACAAATGTTTATTTATGATCAATCAGTTTATAAAATCTTCAATATAAATGAATAATATTAAAACTTTTTACATGCAAGTGATCCCATGAGATGGATCTCAATGACAAGGAAAACCACCAACATTTATTAGAACAACGGAAAAATTAAGACCCTAAAATTGAAGGCAGGTATAATTTAAATGAGAAATGTTACCGATAGTTTTTTTTTTTAATATTTCTTTTATGACTTATTGAATTAGGAGAGAGACATTAAATAAAAAATATGACTTACCAAAATTGATATTTTTTTTAATAAATTTTACTTAATAACAAAAAATGTCAATAACATTTTTAATTTTTTTTTTTTTAAAAACTGCTTTAAAACAAATATTAAATAACTTTTAATTTTCTCATAATGATTGACTTACAATGCCATCGTTAAAAGGGTAAAGGAAGCTAGATTTGATTACACACATAAAAACTTTGGTTACTAAAGACAAATTAAATAGTTTCGTATTCCCCAAACTCAATCTACGAATCCATGGCTGATTCAATTATCCACCACAAAAAATGGTCATTTATCTAAATTCCCACAATCCCCGTAGTTATAATAATTGATACTAGTACTAGTACAATACAAACATTATAACGAGCAATAAACCTCCATCATTATAATAATAAAAAAATGTGATATTCTAATTTTAATTATACGATAAATTAAAAAATGTCTAAAGAGTCTCAACCGCTAGCATAGCAAGCAATAGCAAGCATTATTGTGGGTTTAAGATTAACCCTACATTTGTGTGTTCAGTTGGGGTAGCGCGAATAGCTCTTTTTCACATCATGATTTTCCCACCTCAATCATCAATCATGTCCAATGAGTATTCAAGTTCTCCACAAACAGTGTAGCACTCCAAAGCACAACGAAACCAGACCATAGTACCATCCATGGCTGTATTGTACTGTAATGTAATTTCACCACAATGTTATTGACACAAGCATGATGTCAACCCGCACTAGTCCATGGATCATGTCCACTACTCTCTCCCCAAGTCCCAACCCCACTGCCACAGTTTCATACCCTCTCTCTCTCTCTCTCTGCCTAACCAAACAAAACAAAACACATCTCTCTCTCTCTCTAGACTCTATCTGCATCTGACTCCCGACACTGTTTCAGAACCCGACAAAAGCAAAGCAACCTCTGCCTCCTCCCTTCTCAGTTCTTCTCACTTCTTCTCACTTCTTCTCACTTCTCACTCTCACCCCAGTCAGTGGCTCTACCCGTAATATACCCCAAAAGTTTTCCTCTTTCTGAAAGCGCACACACATACATCCACCTCTTCCATTTACTTTTCTCACAAATGGAAAGCACAAGAGAGAATGATATGACAGTTCCACAACCAAACCTGTTCAGCTTGAACACGACCTCACCTTAAGACCCCTATTTCCCTTTCCCTTTTCCTTCAAGTCATACCAAACACACCCCACTATCAGAAATGGAGAAGATGATGGCTCTCTACAAGCATGAATCTCGCGGCATAATTTAGACACTTTTTTTTAAGTTTTCACTTTGCTCTCTCTCCTTTTCTCTCTACCTAGATTACTTTCCTTTTTCTTTCTATCTCTACAATTTCCTCTGCCGGAGAATGGCATGCCGGAAACTGATCGCCGGGAACTTGGATCCTCTGAGAAAGACAAGTGGGGGGTTGAGAACGAAACAGGCGGGGAGAGGATCGTGCCGTGGTAGTTAGGACTCACAATTCAAACTCGCCGGAAAATGCTTCTTCTCCGGCTTTGAAACATACCCTTTTGTGTTTTTCTGTTCGTGCATGCTGTTGTTCTTCCATTACGTCGGAGAGAAGAAAAAGTAGGAAAATTTTCGCGTGGTTTTGAGATGGGGTTTTTGTTGAAAGAAGTTTTGAAGACTCTCTGCGGTCGGAATCAGTGGTCTTATGCTGTGTTTTGGAAGATCCGTTGCCACAATTCCAAGTAAAATGCTTATTTGTTTATTTTATTTTATTTTATTTTCTGCATGCCCCAAACTTTGGTTTTGGTTCTAGGTAGTTCCAATAAAGGTGAATACTATGTTTTTGTTTGTTTCATCATGTTTGTGTTGTGTGTTGCTGTTCTTTGTGTGTACCCTGTGTGTGTTTTCTTCGTGGTTTTACGAGCTTGATGGAAAAGTAAGCAAACTGGGATGGAGTGAAAATTTCGTATAAAAATTCTATTTTTTAGAATTTCCGAATCAACTCTGGTTAAGTATTTGTTGTTATACGATAGCTTTTCGTGCTTGTGCAGATGTACTTTCTCAGGACCACGTATACGAAGGTCTCGTACGAAATTCTTGTTCGTATTAGATTCTGTTTCTGGGGTTGATTTGTTTCCAAGATATGATGGACATGTTGAGGTCTTATTTATGGGTCACTGCTTCCTTTTATTTGATTCGTATTCGTGTTCTGCAATATACTCTTTTCTACTTTGGAACTTTGTGCCTTGATTGCTTCTGTTTTGTCTTCAAGAATCTTAGTTTTTATATATAAAGTATTTATTTAAAAAAGAAGTTTATTTGCCATTGGTTTGCCAGGCGCACTACCTGTTGGATTGATGGTCTGTGATTCTCTAAACGAATCTGCTAATTCGGAATTTGTCTTTGTCTTTTGATTTTGTTTGGCCTTATTTATTTTTCTACTGATAAAAAGCTTTTCGTTTTTTCTTTCTTTCATTTTTAATTTTCATCAGCTAATGAGTGGTTTATCTGCTGATCAATCTTTGTCATGCAAAACAAACAGCTTATGAAAAAAAAAAAAATCCTTTATTTCCTTGATTTGGTCCGCTCAGCTTTTTCTTTTCTTTTTTAACTTAATATCTGAAATTATCTTTGTTGCTTGTCCATTGATCTCAGCACCCAAAATGGAGTTTGAATTATTAAGCTTTTGACTTTATGCTGATTCTGATTGCTGCTGATTAAATATCTTTGTTTGAGTTGGTTGAGTTACTGTAGTATGATTTGATTTGGCAGGCTATTGATCTGGGAAGAATGCTATTATGAACCTTTACCGTGCCCTCCATGTATGTTTGGGATGCCTGATTTGCCTTACCAGAATGGGGAAGGATGCTGGTTTTCTTCAGAGTCTCAGTCGTCTCAGCTTGGGATTCAAGAGGAGGATCGAGTCTCTTCTTTAATTAACAAAATGACTGCAAACAATTCAGTTATCATTGCAGGTGAAGGGTAGGTGGTTTCTGTTTTTGTCTATCTGCACTTTTGATTCAGGATTCTTACAAAAATTTGAAGTGATTCTGTTGTTGCTCTTGACTCAAGTGCTGTTTTTTCTGTCATTCAGTATAATTGGACGAGCTGCATTTACAGGAAGCCATCAGTGGATTCTTGTGAACAATTTCACTAAAGATGCATATCCTCCAGAGGTATGAAGTTAATTATCAGCTTCTAGTGGTAGTGTAAATATGTATATTTTATCTAGAAAAGTTTTAAGACTCGGAGTATATATACTTGTGAACTTCATTTTGATTTCTTTGTGCTCTCTTTTTAGGTATATGCTGAGGTGCATCACCAATTTTCAGCTGGAATACAGGTTTGTGATTTTGATAATGCTGTGTTTTGTTATAAACTTTTTATTGCTGTTTCATGATACCATATCATATTGTTTTTGCAGACAGTTGCAGTTATTCCTGTGCTTCCTCATGGGGTTGTTCAATTTGGTTCTTTCTTGCCTGTAAGTCCTTTTCTTCTGTTGTGCAATTCTGGGGTAAAGTAATATAAATAATATTTCCAATGATTTCATCATGCTAGAGCACAGAATTATGGTGAGAGGACAGAGTATCTCACTGTAAATATATGGATCAAGATTCAAGAGTGAAGCTCATGGTTAAACTTAAGCACTTAAAAGTTGCATATTACTCAAGGATCACAGGAATATGATCCATTGCATAAATTTAGGATATCTAGCCTTGAAAGTCGAGACATTAGCAAGTGAGTTCTTTCAATCACATAAGTCCTCGTTGTCATATAATTCACTCTTGATCTAAATTCTACATGACCTGAGTGATATCCTTCCATGATTCATTGATCACAATTTGTGACTGTGATTAGTGAATAACTTGAAATGCAAGCAGTTTGAAGCTTGCTCAAGATTGTTGTTCTGTTTTGTTATTGAGTTCTACAGGTGGAGCATTGCTAGTTTATGTTAGTTTTCTCTAGTTTGCATTCTAGTGATTGTGCCATCATTTGAGAAGCTTTCCTGTCTGCTGTTCCAATGTTCCTCAACTAATGTGCCAATACTTGATGATACAGATAATTGAGAATATGGGATTTGTGAATGATGTGGAGAGCTTGATCTTGCAATTGGGATGTGTTCCTGGTGCCCTTCTATCTGAAAGACTTGCTGGACCGGCAATTGCTGGTGGGCCTGTGTCTGTTGACCCTCCTGTCATTACCTCAAACTGCCCTCCCTCAGTAACTAGTGGCTCCAATCAGCAAAATAATCCATCTCATGCTTCAATGCCCTTTGTTCAAACACCTTGTCCTCTAAAGGCAGAGACAAATACTTGCCAGGGTTCTGCATTGACACCTCAAACCCATATACTGACCCAGATATCCAATAACCCTTGCCAACCAAAGGTTATTCCAATGAGTAAAACAAACTTTGTTAGCCAACAAGAGAATAGAGTTGTGGAAGCTGAAGTAATACCCTCAGATCTTGATTCATGCTTGCAACAGCATTCTGTTTCATATAATGCAAGATCTGCATTCAATAACTTGACCGGTTCTGGGTCTTTTGTACAATCTGGTCCAAGTGCTGATAATCGAACTTTATTGGAGCAACAAATCATATCAGCCACTGGGAACCAAGATAATGTTAATCCTTCTGTAAACGCGTCAAGTTCCTTGAACATGTCTCAACTGAAAACAAATGGAGGCCATCTACTTGGCCACAATACGAGTTCTGGCTGTACTTCACTACTAGGAGGAATCCCGACACATGATGGGATGAGTGCTCCTTTGAGGTCAAATCTGATTACTAGTTCTGGTTCAAAATCTCCCCAAGCATCCGCAACTGATTTATCTGGAGTAGGTGTTGGGATTGGACTTCAAACTTGTGATTCTTCAACTACAGCAGGAGGTTGTTCTTTGTCAAATTTGACTGGTCAATCAGGCACCTTTCCGGTGCATGTAGAAGGTTCTGACCAGAAGATTCTCCCTGTAAATCTCAAGTGTGCTTCAATAAATCAAAAGATAGACTATGATTTGCTTCAGGCCCCTAATCTCCCCTCTTTTCATGTTGAGGAACATGTGCCCACTAGTGGTCAAATCCCTGGTTTTGCCCATGATTGCATTTGTAAAGATGGTAGTAGTCAATCTATGATGACAATGAATCCAAAACACAAATTAGATTGTGCTAAACTTCCATCAGGTGATGACCTGTTCGATGTTTTAGGGGTGGATTTGAAAAATCAATTGCTACATGGAAACTGGAATAAACTCTTTACTGATGAATTGAATGCTAATACAGAAAATATGGACAAAAAGGTAGCACCTATGAATATTCAGGGTACAACTACACATCCTGATATTTATTCAGTTAAAGAAGCAATGTCAGGCAGTGGCATGTTTTCTGGGATGGGAGCAGACCACCTCTTGGATGCTGTGGTCTCAAAAGCCAAATCTGTTGTAAAACAGGATTCTGATGACATGTCTTGCAGGACAACATTGACAAGGAACAGTACTTCCTCTGTTCCTTCTCCTGCTTGCTGGCCAGTAAATTCTAGTCATTTCCAAGGGGGATTGTTTGATTTTCCTAAGAATGGTGGTCAAACAGGTGTCATAGAAACTAGTTTTCATAGGTCTGGATGTAACAAGGATGATGCTGGAAACTGTTCTCAAACTAGTTCTGTTTATGATTCTCAACTTAGTTCATGGGTTGAGAACAATGGGAGTGTGAAACGTGGGAATAGTGTTTCGACTGGATATTCAAAGCGACCAGATGAAGCTTCCAAACGAAATCGTAAAAGGCTTAAACCAGGAGAGAATCCTAGGCCTCGACCAAAAGATCGCCAAATGATTCAAGATCGAGTGAAAGAGTTACGAGAAATTGTGCCAAATGGAGCAAAAGTATGTCCTTACTTATATTTTATTCCTAATTTTTGGTAATTTAAATATCTTGTTCAAGTACTGAGTTCTTATTTACTTTAATCTCTTTTTATGACTTAACAGTGTAGCATAGATGCACTTTTGGAACGGACCATTAAGCATATGCTTTTCTTGCAAAGCGTGACAAAGCATGCTGACAAGCTGAAACAAACAGGGGATTCTAAAGTATGGGGCAGTATCCACTCTTGTGCCTTCTACCTTAGGCAGTTGATCTAGTTATTATATCATAATGTTTTTATTTTCATGGGGAACAATTTAGAAAAAACTATCTTCTAGCATTTTGAGAAGTTTCCTAGCCTATTAATTTGGTAGCTCAAATCAAATATCAATTAAAACCCTTTATACAAATAAAAATCTGGTCTTTATCAATAATTCTGTGAGAACTATAAAGAAGAATCTGTAGCAGATAAATTTTTTTATTTGAGGAATTATTAATAATGAAAAACGGTTATCATTTCTTCCTTGAATATGCAGATTATTTATACGGAAGGTGGGCTGCTTTTGAAAGACAACTTTGAGGGAGGGGCTACATGGGCATATGAAGTTGGCTCACAATCAATGGTTTGCCCTATTGTAGTTGAGGATCTGAATCCTCCTCGTCAGATGCTAGTGGAGGTAGTGAATGCTTTTTAAAGTTCTTCTGGTCATAATTTATGTCAATATCACCTCTATAATCTGTTTGCTCGGTTATTCTTACAGATGCTCTGTGAGGAAAGAGGTTTCTTTTTGGAAATAGCTGACTTAATCAGAGGATTAGGTTTAACCATCTTGAAGGGGGTAATGGAAGCCCACAATGACAAAATCTGGGCACGCTTTGCTGTTGAGGTAATACTCCAGAAATGGACATATGTTATGAGTTATCATGTCTTCGTAAGTAGAGAATGAATTACTGATGTTATAAGAATCAATACCTGATTTTCTGCTTGTCACTTTTATCACCTAAGTATTTCCTCAGCATAGAAGGAAATAGTGACTACAGGAGCATCAAAATCCTGTATCTGAATTTGTATGTGCATTGAGTTTATAATGATATATGTCTAACAGGCATTTTTTCACTAATATAGGAATGTAGGATAACTATTCTTGGTTGCATATTTTAAGTGCTTGTTTGCTTTGGTTTATTTTGAGGAAATAAATGCTTGTTTTTGACAGCTTCCTAAGAGAACTTTTGAAAGATAAGAGACTAAATATCCTTTGGGAAAAAACTTTAAAATAGAAGTTGTTTGACAGTTTTCGCTTAAAAGTTGCTTCTACATTAAAAGCTTTACTTCATTGCCTCATATCGATTAATTCAAGATGAGAGGGAGAGAAAGACTTAAGTAGGGAACTTATTCTCTTTTTAAGAAAAGGAGAAGCCATAACAAGCTGGGTCAAACGCTAATAATTCTTTTATTATATAAGAAATGGGTGTCTAGATTTCCTGTTGTGTGATGCTAGTATATATCATATACTAGTGAACAATCTTTGTGACAAACCAAACACCATCACCCCAATGTGTCAATACTATGTAGTACTCTCTGTTCATGAAGTGAAACCAAGTAGGTCCCCAGATAAGGGAAAAAAAAAAAGACAACGCTGCAGGTTACCTTGCTGATGTAAGTTACAGCCCTACTTAAATAATAATATTTTGTGCTTCATCTTTATCCTGTCAACTATTTTAAAATTCAAATGCAGCAAGAGACATCGTATGCTTTCCTGTTTGTTAATTTTGATGTTATCTGCACTTTAAAAGCAAAGATCATCATCATGAGGATAAGGATTCCAATGTTGTTTTTAATTTATTTTGCAGGCAAACAGGGATGTAACAAGGATGGAAATATTTATGTCACTTGTGCGTCTTTTGTAGCAAAGGGTGAAGGGCAACTCATCTTCATCCAATGCAATTGATAACATGATGGTGTATCACTCTTTCCCACGGGCTACTTAGATACCAGAAACTGGAAGGCCTAGTAGTTTGCAATGTCCCCACCTGTTACATGTTTTCTTAGAATGGATGTGTTGAGAGCAAGTCCAGTGCGTGCTTGCCATGACTGACATCAAATCTAATCTAAGATTTCAGGTGACTTAACTTTGTCTAACCGTTTTACATCTCATATCTGAACTCATTTTAAAAGGGAGTGTGTAGGTACTAGGTAGTGGAGATCATGCCAAGATAAATATGTATTCCTATGTTGTAATAGAAGGTTTCCTTCTGTGCCTGCCAACATAATGTACACTGTTGGCATTGTCCACTGATATATTACTCAACTCTTAGATGACTTGCATCCATTTTTTTCAATTGTGTGGGGTAATTACCGAAGCAGTGGTCTTGTGATTCAGATCAGATGTATAGATATTGTAGGATATGGAATGAAGGGTCTCGTGTGCTCATTAGCTTGCTACACACTTTCTTCTTTGCCCTTTTACTCTTGGCTTTTGAAAGTTTTGTACCATGTTATATATTATGTGAATTTTAAAGTTTTGTACCATGTTATATATTATAAGTTCTACTTGTGGTTTGTACATTAGTGCAAACAGTGTTACGGGGTATTAGTATTCGATTTTATTATATTATTTAATTTGGGGATCAAGAATTTCAGCTGAACGTTGTTTGGGCCATTTGACTTGTGATCTGTTATTCTGATGCGGATCCTAGCGTGAGATACTTGCACGGCAAATAACATTTTCTACTGTGAAAGGCTGAGCCATGCATTAATATCCACTAATTGCATCATTCTTTATGACTTTTTATGCCTGTTCGGATTGTATTTGACATCCGGAATCAATTCTCGATTTCTAGCCTCCAAACTGTATACATGTACCGTGCATATTTTTGTAAAACTTTTTTTTATTCAATATTACTTTCTCCATCTTGTATATTTAAGGTAATATTAATTTTCATTTAAGGTAATATAAACTTTTTAAGAAAGTTAATTACACAATTACTTGTGTGGGTAGTACATGTTTCTTAAGAAAACTAGTAATCTTAAACGGTTGTGATGAAATAATTTTCTTTGACAAAAATATCTCTATTTGCAGTTAGAGTGTATTTATGAATATATTTAAGTACTTAAATGAGAAATTATTAAGTTTCAGTCTGGCCCTATTAACTCATTAGGTGAAGCTCATCATTTTCTTATACTAATATCAAACAATGGAAGGTCGTGTTTGATCAGCAAACCAGGCAATTAGTTAAGAGATTGGTGTAACTAATAATGGTGGTAACATTTTGCATGCAATAGAGTTTGAGGCGTTCTGTATATATGTTTGTAATGGGGCACCATATTGTATGTGGAACATTACAACAAAATGGACTTGAGTTATCAGATATTGATCCTATATAACTTTTGCCTTTGCTATGGCAGATGGTGTAAAAGGAGATGGATTATCTACCTATAATGATGCAAGTAAGAGTCAAAGGAATGACTATTAGCAATGAAAAAGACATTTGAATATCTTCAGAAAAGTAAAATGTGAGAAAGCTAGTAAAACTTGTGGGGGGGGGGGGGGGGAACTATTAGTTGCAAGTGGTTCTTTTAAAGGAAAGAAGGAATCTCAAATATTGAACCCCTCAAGGTTAAAGGCAGGATTAATGGCAAACGGTTATATTCAGAAGTAGGGAGTTGAGTTCCATGAAATGAAAAAAAAAAAAAAGAGATTTTTTAGATATACTCTCTTGTAGTATGTTATGTAATACTACAATTGAAGTACAAGAATGTCCACTAGTATACACTACATGTGCTACATCTTGTAAAAGAGTGTAAAAAAGATGTTGTAATTATCTTTATTATAGTGAAATACATTTTGGTAGTTATGTGATTTTTTTCATCATCATTAAGGGTTTTTTCCACATTAACTATGAATCTGTGATGTGCCGTTTCTTGATTAATTATTGGTGTGAACAATGACATGTTTCTCTATAAAAAAATAATATATGCTTATTTTGATTTTTTATTCTTGTTCACAAGGTTTTTAAGTATGTTTCCAGTTAAAATATATATATATATATATATATGTTTCCGCTTGCATAGTTAAAAGACACTTGGAATAATTTTAACTCCCACATCCTAACATTTTTAACTACCCTATATATTTTCGAGAATTGTAATATTAATGATTTTTACATTTCTTAGATTCTACTTATCACAATAAAAGATAATATATTATATTTCTCTGAATAACCGATAAAATAATTAATGACTGTTCTTCAAATTCCTTTGTTTTCGTTGAACCTAAGTCACTTATTGTTTGATGATAAAACCTACGAACGTTTTACTCCATTTCTACTGTGAATATATTTTTTATTTGTAAGAATTAAATTTAAATATCAAATATAAAATAATTCATTTATAATATTTAACTAATTAAGTTAAACTTTTTTAATAGCTTTGTGTTATTCCTTAAAACAAATAGCTTCGTGTTATTAATATAATTCAAATTCTTTAATATTCATTCACCCTCAGTTACCTATAATTTATGGTTAGTCAGAAAAATTTTCATTAAAATTATAAAGTATTAGATTTATGAATTATTTTTATTTATATATTATTTAATTTATTTATTTTTACTCAATAGATAACTTTATTTTCGTATTTTTACTCTAACTAGTACGACATGTTATTTTTTCTTTTATTATTAAATTTAACTCTTGAGCACATCTTTCCGTTGCTTTATTGTTGATGTGATTAATTCCCATTAGTTTTTGTCCACCAACAATTAGCGTTATTTCAAACTACGCAGTTGTTTCTGGTACGCCACTTGAATGACTCTGATGGATGTCCACGCCTGGCTCTTTTGTTACTAAATGTGATTAATTATTGTTATGTAAGGATTTTAGGAATCCCTTGCTTATCATCAAAGTTCAGTACCTTGCTTTTTATATTATGCCCCGTAAATTTTTAAGTGCAATTGAAGAAAACAAATCAATAAACAAATAAAAGGTGTGCCCTAATCAAATCTATCAAGCTTATAGAATTTGTAGTTTATTGGCATATGTGAGGTCGCATTTTAGTGCATGTCCTCATCAAAGTTTATACCACAAAATCAGTGCCTTCGTCAAACGCAAAGCATAACCGCGTTGTATTTTTGTTTAGAAGATGGTGGCTGATCACCCTTAATACTCAAACCCAGCAGCCACTATAAATAATTGCCTAATCTTAGATCACTGTATCTTTATTGTCTCGACTAATCATGTGATATATAATTGAAATTTTAATTTATAATAAAAAATAATAATACTTAATTATATGTCATATAAAATTTAATTAAAATCATATGATATTAAATTATATAATAAATTTTTATCCTTTACTCATTCTATTGATTCAAAAACAAAAAATTATAACTACGACATTGAGGACATATATGACAAGCTAGCCATTTTTAGTTTATAAAAAATTATAAATGGTAACGTTGATGTTTAATGTAGTGAAGAGTTTATTAAAAAAAGTCAATCATGTCAGTGTTTAGTAAATGAATACATTTTTTTTTTCATATAAAAACAATCTTTTAAATAAAAAGTAGTCTTCACATTGCACATCACAAGATTTTAGCCAAAATTTTTATTTGAAGGATCACAATATTTTTGCAATCATGTGATTTAGTTAATGCTTCATTGAAGAGACATGTTGCAAGTCTGACTTTTGTTAGAATTTTATGGATCATGTTGAATTGATAATCTAATGCACTCTTTTTGTAACTTCACACAATTATGTGATTCAATGATAAGTTTGGAATATGATGACTTGGTAATCATCACCTTCTAAAAAATTAAATCTTTGAATTTTTCTGTATTTTTCATAAAAATACTTTATATTTTTATAAAAAATTAATTAAAATACACCAACACACAATAATTTTAAAGAATTACACGACTTTGAGCTATTCATTGCACCAAAAGATATATATGAGTAAACATATACTATTGAGTCAAAATTAATTATTTTCTTAATTTAATTTAATTTTAAATAAATATTATTCATTTATTTAAATTTATTTTTTGATTATTTAAAAGTGGTAATGTAAATATTTTTAAAATCATCTTAATTTTATATATTTAATTCAAAATTATTGTACTACTAAAAAAAATTAAAATTAACAACGAATAAATTGTGACTTAGTGTTTAAAATTTTGTTACCAACCAAAATAGTGATAGATGTAACGCCTTAAAATGAGTTAAATAACTTATTTTTAATATTTTTCATACAATAATCTATTTTATGTCACCTAAATTTTAAATAATTCAATTTTTTTTCAATGAAAGTTTTTATTAATAAGTTGTTTACTTTATTCTCTCTCTTATATTTAATATAAATGTTAAATAATTTATAAGTAATATTTATTTGTATAAATA
>JAMLFT010005985.1:0-16743 GCA_026544285.1 Pachyrhizus erosus
ATTAAGAACTTATAATTATTTTAGTTTTTAGTATTATAAATTTATAATATTATATTTATTTTATAATATTTCATGTATTACTTAATTATTATAATTATTTTATTGATATAGATTTGATCATAATTTAATTAAAATTAATTTATTCAATCCTAAACTGGTATCTTAATTAAGGAATATAATATTTAAACACCTTTTAATTTTAATTACTCTATCAACAAATTTTATTTATCTTTATTTCTCTTTTTATTATATTATATTATTTATCATATCTATATTTTTTTTAGTGGATATTAAATAGAATTTTGAATGTCTAAATATATTTATCTTTTAATTAATTTAATAATCAGTATAATTTTAAAAATATTGTTTTTACATATTTTTATTACCAAATTAAATTTTGGGGCAGCTTGAGAGATGGCAGCGGCCTCACAACCAACAAGTATCTTGAAAAACATGATGGCTATCAGTGACTTTGCAAAAGATGACAGTGAAAGATTCTTTTATATAGACAAACAAAGTCCTATTGTTAAATTTCTTAATGCTAAATAACATTCTTTGTAGTGTTACATTTTCAGTATATAACTGCCATGAGGATAGCCATGTTATCATTACTTAAACCGTCATGGTATTGAAAATACTATCTTTTTCCTTCAACGTAACGTTATCTATTAGTTGAAGTTTGATGTACATAGCATAGTATATATTAAAGATTATCTATATTCTGCAATTTAGTACACTAACAACGCATGTTTGGAGCACATTCATACGATAATTTTTTTTATTTTTTATTTTAATCAGACAGAAACCAAAAATAGTGCCATTCATGTGATAACTGAAAGCTTTCTGATAACCGTCCCACAACTGTGCCACTAATCCCTTTGAATTACAAAATGATCCCAACTCTATAAATTATTAGCTTGTTTAGTCATCTTACTATTAGATTAAGAATGCATGTATGATTATTATTTCTTTGATCTTATCCTTGGTTCAATTTATTCATCTTTCTTATCATTGTAAAATGGCGGTGGCACTCTTCAAAGATCAATGCATCAATTAAGTAGAAGATAAGAATTAAAACAATAAGTTGTATTTCTTAATGTGATGAAAGAGGTATATCTAACCTCCAACTGAAAAGAACTAGTAAAAAACACATTGACTTCGGAAGAATTAATGATGACTATTGACTATTGGACCATAAACTTGAACATATCCAAATACCACTAATGTGAAAGTGTAAACATAATTTATTAATTATTAAACAATGTCAATCCCTTTCTTTATCCCCAACCTTTTGTTAATAGGACAGTTTGCTTCTCGTCAGACACAAGGCACACACTAATCCAAATTTTTAGTGAGGAAATTGCACTTAAAAAGAATTCATTGTTAATGTTTTTTTCTAAAAACAAATGTATCAGTGTAGAGAATGATAATTAGCGAGAAATATTAATCTAAATGATTCGAATTTCCAACCTATGCACATGAGAAATGTATAATTTGAACTCATTGGCATCTGCTTTGTAATTTCTATTAATAAAATTAATATTTATGGACATGCATGAGAGAACAAGCGCACATGAAGACGGAGTTAATTCAAGACTTGAACATGTGCAGAAAGCTCATTGCCTTAAATGGTTAACTGAGAGTACTTTGAAACACCGAACTCTGCTTTTGTATGAAAATTGCTTAAAGTGGAGAAGCACTAATTGGGATGCTGATCGGTATTTAACCTAACATAAGATTCTTCTCACATGTCATGTCCAAGGCAATTATGGGACTTCAATAATTTCATAATTTACAACAAAGAAAGCTAATAATCTAATTGATTAATCACAGAAACAAGTATATAAGATTCACACTAGGGTTTATAAGTTAGTTGCTCTTATTTTGATTTTTTAGGAGCTGTGATTCATGTATGATTTCTTTTTAGTTTCTTCTTTGGACATTAACCCCGTTTATTACCAAATATATACATATGGAATTGCAGCTACAGAGGAGATGAAAATCGTACAAAAATTGATAAGTGCAGACAGATAAGAGAAGAAATCAAGGGGGAGGAACAGCAAAGAATGTGAGAAAAATATTTTAAGTATTCGGAAATTTTCACTTTTCTATAGTCCAAATACTCAACTCCACACAAGCAGTACGTATATTAAATATTAAATTTAATACATAACGATCCCTTTTTTTTTTTTTTCCCTCGAAATTGAGCAGAATAAGATGGTTAATTACTTAATTTATGAGACTCGTCCACCTAAAATTGAACTAGTCTTTTAATTGGGCAATCCTTTTATGTTTATTTCTTTTAGATTTAAATATAAGTAAAATTAACTAATTTTCATATTAACTAAAAAATTTAATTAATATCATTTTAATTTATTAATTATATTTAAAAATAAATTTATTTTTAAAGTATCATTTATTGAAACTTGATATTAAAAATAAAAAATTAATTAAAAATAAAATTTCAATTAATTAATAAATATTTTGAAATAATATC
Source organism: Pachyrhizus erosus (assembly GCA_026544285.1). Classification (NCBI taxonomy): domain Eukaryota; kingdom Viridiplantae; phylum Streptophyta; class Magnoliopsida; order Fabales; family Fabaceae; genus Pachyrhizus; species Pachyrhizus erosus. The sequence goes on from JAMLFT010005985.1 coordinate 2,498, forward strand.
ATTAAAATAATATAAATATTTAAAATTTATTTATATTTTAGTTCACAATTCATGAACCTTTATTTTTTTTTTCTTATTTCTGAATCAGGAGGAAGTAACAATTTATACTTTCGTTGAGAGTTGAGTTAAAAAAATTATTGATAATATGAATTATTGTGCAATATATTAAATACTAACAAGTAAGTGAAGTTGTCAATATAAGAGAGAAGTATTTCATTATGTTAATAATAATATGTGAATCCAGTGTAGACATTTCCTCTTAATAGAAATGATAAGATTATGAGTATAATGTTAAGTAGAATTAAAATTTAACGTGATACTTAAATTATGATACTCTTTTACTTAATAAATTAATCTTTTGAGTTGAACTCTCCTTTTATACCTAATTAATAACAGAAATCGTACTTAAAATGGAAATGTAGAAATGTAAGAGAAGAAATCAAGGGGTTAGAGAATGAAAGATGGAGGAACAGAGAAGAATACGAGAATAATATTGGAAGTACTTTTTTATTCGACATATTTTTTTCTTAATCCAACTACACAAATCCAGACAAACAGAACATATATTAAATTAAATACATAACAACCCTTTTTCCTAAACAAATGGAAAACCTCCTTGATGACAAAGTAATTAATCTATTACTAAGGTTCAAGGATACCCCATAAATAGTTTTTGTTTACTACACAAAGTACACAATAGGAGACGAATGCACTATGAAGCATATATAGCCATATCCTTACCATCACTAAACTTCCACTTGCACATGATAACCTGAAAATGTATCTACCAAGAATCTAGGATCACTCAGCATTGCCCTTGTTGTGATTCGTCTAATCATCCCACAACTTAAACAAAAATGGTACATACATCAATAATACAGAAAAAAAAAAACAACATATGGGATGAATTTTGGATCCTAGTCCTAAAGGAACAAGACCCTACAAATTTGAATCTTCTTTATCCTGTTTGTGCATTTTTCATATCTTCATGTGAGAGTGGAACATTAGTGATGGTGAGGATCAGGACCACCAGGACTTAGACGATTGGGCTTATATTGTGTTCCCAACAACTGCTTCCTTCTTGTGATTTCCTTCAACACTATTTGGGCACTAAACACTATTTTGCTGGTTTCCAAAATTTCATGGTTTTCATTACCGCTTGGGAGTGAAGAAGGAAGATGGCGGGCATCAAGGCAGATGAAAATTGATGTAAAGAGAAGGACAAAGCATAAAATTCTCCAAGTTGCCATAAGAAAAGATTTTAAGATATCAAAACAAGCCAAAGTGGTGCGGGTGAGGAGATTCTAAGCAGTGATAGTTGGAGTATATATAGGCACATAGGTTGTCGTTTTGTTATAAATTTATACTATTTGACATGTGTAGAAAATACTAATATATAGTCAAATAATATTCATTGCGATTGGAAATTGGTCCTATATCGTCGGATAGTGTGCGCGCGCATTTAGATTGTATAGTCAATCACTAATGACTAATGAGTGCTTTGTTTTTATTAAACTGTAATCAATGTCTAAGTAAGCATTCTTCTCCATTTACTGACTTAAATAGTAAACTCTGCGCAGACATTCATTGTATCCTAAAAGTAAGGATCGCTTGAATGTGAAGAAAAGAATTATTCTTAATTAGTTTTTACATGGGAATGTGATGTGCCTAATCTAAAATATTTTGCATCACTTAGTGTTGATAAATGGCATATCAAAGTCAATGTCATTGTTTGGAACCTTGTTTACCTCTTGTAGAATTCCATCCTCCAGCCCCTAATAAATAGGAGTATAACTACATTCCGATGGGGGGTGATTTGTCCCCTACAGATATGCATAATCCATTTTTTCAATAAATGCTCTCTGAATTCTACTGTTTCCGCTAATTCTGCGGCACCCACTGCCTTTTGAGCATTTCATCATCCCTCACTCTCTTTCTGTGAACCAGGAGCGTGTGTTGTAACATTTGCACATTTTCTTTTCTAAGGTTATTCAATTCTTGGGTGAATAACGCAGGTTAACAGAGAAAATAAGGGATGATAATCTTACTTTTTATTTTGGGTGAATAAAGCTCTTTTCCTCCCAAAAAAAAAAATGTTTAACATACACTATTATTTTTTCTAGCTTTGAAAATTACACTTTTTGGCTTTTTAAAACGAATATTTATTACATTTTTATGACTTAATTATACTTTTTGGTTTCTTGAATATCACAATTATATAATTTTAATCTCTTAAATTCTAATTGTATTAGCTGAATTTATCAAATATAATAAATATGTGATTTTAATCATTCAAATGTCAATTATGCGATTTTAATCTTCTGAGTCTCATAATCATAAAATTGAAATTATTTTTTTGAACTAAAATGACACAATTGTATTATCTACAAAACTATAATCACATGATTTTAATACTTACGAAACTAAAATCGTACAATTGAAATTTAAGGAACTAACATCGCACATTTATAATACTTGAAAGATCTAATTGATACAATTAAAATATAAAGGATTAAAAATTATATAAGATGATATGTGAGAGACCAAAAATGTAATTAAATATTTTTTAAAATCTATTTTAGCATAAGCAAGGACATTTTTTTTCTATTTGGGTAATTATCAATATTACGCACCATAAGTAAGATCAAAGCTACTTGAGAAAGAAAATTTTGAAAATATTTATAGATTAATTCAATTTGTTCTCCAATTAAAAAAAAAAACTTAGATAGGAATCTAAATGAGCATATTGGTAGTAAGACAAAGTAATTTACTAGATTTTATAAAGGTTTGGGTTTTAGAAAACAAAATGAGAAAGGACAAATTATTTTTTTATTTTTCTATGACTTATGATTTTATGATTATTAACACTTGTCTTATGAAGCAAGAAGAATGTATAATCACTTATAAGAATGGAAGTTCAAAGTTGGAAATTGATTTGTTTTTAAAAAATATTGATAAAATAATTTGTAAGGATCATTTATATGAACTTGACAAAACTTAATTTAAGAATTGTTTCGTACCTAATCATGATTAAGAAATGGTAAAAGAAATTAAAGAAGATATATAACATCTATTATTAGGATATATTATCTTAATATTTATTTTCTTTAATAGGATCATAATTTTATTTTATTTTTTAAAATAAGATTATGATTTGTTTACGATTTTTTCTTGTTATTGGTTTTTCTAATTTCCTATAAATAAGAACCTATGTAAAAGAGACAGATAAATTTGAATAAATTAAGTATTTTCTCTTTTGCAAGAGCTTTCTTTTGTTCTTAAGTTAAAAAATTTTATAGTATTGGTTCTACCGGCAGGTTGCGGTTAGGGTCACACTTCTTTGATAACTATGGTTATGCCAGCAAGTTGCGGTCAAAGTCAAGCTCCTAAAGCATTTTATCTTTTGTGAGAGCTTTCCTTTTGTTCTTAGATTTAAAAACTTTATAATGTTTGTTATGCCGATAGATTACGATTAGGATCACGCTTACTTGATAACTTTGGTTCTGTTGGGTTGTGGTCAGGGTCAAGTTCCTAACGTATTTTCTTTTTTGTGAGAGCTTCTCTTTTGTTCTTAAGTTAAAAAACCTTATAGTGTTGGTTCTATCAACAGGTTACGGTTAAGGTCACGCTTCTTTGATAACTTTGGTTATATCGGTAGGTTATGGTCAGGATCAAGTTCCTATTTAATAACTTTGGTTCTATTGACAGGTTGTGGTTAAGGTAAAGTTCCTAATTCTATCTTTTTACCTATTCTCAAGATGATCCATTAACTCAGGTTTGTATCATTTGGTATCAGAGCTTTAGCTCTAGAATTTAGGTTTTATCTATCTTTATTTTTTTATTATTTGTCTTCTTCAATCCTTGTTTCCGTTGTTAGTCAATTTTGCTAATTATGAAAGGAGGAGATCTTGAACTTAAGTTGTTCGTGAAGAAAATTCAAGATCAATCCAAGACTTTAAATGAAAAATTAGATAATTTTTAATCCTCATTTAAACCTAGAAGTCTAAGTCGACACACATTTAAAGATAAGAAAAAACAAAATTTTAGTGGTAGTAATAAAATGAGAAAAGATGAATCAAGAAGAGACAATCATTTGGAAAATATTATAGTGACCAACCCATCATTCCAAGGTAAGAATGATCCAAAATTACATGTAGAAAGAGAAAAATAGAAAAAGAAAAAGAATTGAGAGAAAAAAAAGTTGAGAGAAAAACAATTAAAAGAAAAAAAGATGAGAGAAAAAGAATTGAGAGAAAGAGTTGAAAGAAAAGGAATTAAGAGAAAAAGAGTTGAAAGAGAAAGAATTGAGAGAAAAAGAAAAGGCGAGAGAAAAAGAAAAATATAATTGTTTCTATACTAACCCATTGTTTAAATATGATGAATTCTTTTTTTCAAGGAAATTGAATAAGTGGTTTTAAAGGGAAAATGAAAAATGTTGTATTCTCTTAACCTTTGTTTATAATTGATGATTCTCTTTTAAAAGAAGTTGAAGAAGTGGTTTTAAACGAGGAATGCAAAGTCTTGTGTTCTTTTGATCCTTTATTTTTTAGTGATGATCATCTTTTGAAGGAAGTTGAAGAAAAATTTTCAAAAAAAGAATGCAAAACAACAAATGAAAGTGAACTTAAGCTTTCAAATGTGCAACTGTCTAAAGTCTTGAAAGAACTTGGTGAATCTTACAAGACTTCGAATCCAAGATTGGACATCCAAAAGACCTATCAAAGTTCTAAATGTATATCCTTGCATGATGAAAAGGAGGTAAAGACAATTAGAGAATGACTTACAATTAAGAATGCAAATGAGAATTGGTAGTACTACTTGTGGTCAAGAGAGTTCATAATTCATTTTGACCACCAAAGTTTGAAGTTTTTGAAAACTCAATGCAAGTTTCAAAAGAGACATGCTAGGTGGTTGGAATTCATTGAAATATTTTCTTATAAGATAAAAAATGGTGATAACTTGATTCGCTGATGAATCACTTCGAAGAGGAAGGAAATGATATGAACCTAACAAACTCAATCCAAGAATTGTCTCATACCTACATAAAGATCATGACTAAGAATTGGTAAAAAATTAAAGGAGATATTTAACATTTATTATTAAGATATATTATCTTAATGTTTATTTTTTTTTAATAGGATCATAATTTTATTTTATCTTTTAAAATAAGATTATGATTTTGTTTAAGATATGTGTCATGTTATTGGTTTTTCTAATTTTCTATAAATAGGAATCTATGTAAAAGAGACAATCATATTTGAATGAAGTAAGTATTTTTCTCTTTTGTGAGAGCTTCTATTTTGTTCTTAGGTTAAAGAACTTTATAGTGTTGGTTCTACCGATAGGTCACAGTTAGGGTCATGCTTCTTTGATAACTTTGGTTTTGCCAGCAGATCGCGATCAGAGTCAAGTTCCTATTTGATAACTTTGGTTTTGCTAACAGATTATAGTTAGAGTGAGGTTCTTAATTCCATCCTTTATACCTGTTCGCAAGACGATCCATTAACTCGAGTTTGTATCAATCACGAGATAATTTCATGATAAAATCTTATAATACATTGATGTTTGTTTTAAAATATATAAATAGAAATCTCGACAAAATACAAATTCATGTATCAAATGGTGACAAGTTAAAGGAGATAAGAATTTGACTTCATAGTAAAAATTATTGTAGAAAAATAATTGAGAATTATAAAGTAATGTTAGCCATATTTAAGATGAGGTGTCTAAGATAAGGAATGTTATTAAAGTATACCTAGGTTAATAAAAAGGTTTTGGATTGAGAAATAAGAAATAGTGATGGTAGAATGGAAGTATTCAAGATAAGGTAAGAAACAAAAGAGAATATTTTAAAATCTGACATGATGCAATAATACACTAAATTAGGTCAGGTATCATAATTCTAAAAATGAGAGAAAAAAATTATGAGTGAACCACAATCTAAAATTTTTGAAGAATTTTACAAAATTTTTGAGACAAAGAATGAAGAACATAAGATATACTACACTTGTCAAAAATATAAAAAGAAAAACAAAATTAATGCTCCTAATATAAAAGAACTAAAAACTAAAAACAAAAGAATAATTGACTTATTACAATGAAATTCAGATTGAAAATGTAAAAGAAACTCTTAAGAACAGTTTTGTTGGTCCACATTTAAGAAAAAAAAGATATTTGAAATTGTACTATAAAATTATTTAACAAAAAATAATTATTTATTTAATTACAAAAGAGAAATTATTTTATTTTAGCTAAACAAAATAATTATATAAATCAAATTTCAACATTCTTTATAATACACCTTACAATATTTGATAAAATTCATCTAAGATGTATGTTATTCGGTCTCACAAATAATTAACAATTGGTCGAGAGGAATACCGACTGAAATTTTTTAACATCACTAACATTTTTTTTCAATAGAAAGCGTAAGTAAGTGGTGACTCCAAAAGAAATTTTAGAAGGGAAAGACAGAACGTAAGGTATTCATAGATTGTATATGCTTAAGATCTATTAAATTAAATAGCTTGTCCTTATCAAAAAATACAAACGGCCAAACCTAAGCACGTTTATGATAGGGAAGGAAATATAAAATAGGGTATGCTGCGTTGCCACAAGTTATTGTCCTCTTTCTTTTCTACTTTTATTTGTTGTTATCTTGCTTTGCCTTGCTGGCTGCTAATTATAAAGTTATCCAAGCATGTTATTAAGATCGCGTTTTTGCTATTGTAAATTTCAATTCATTCTATTGGATCTTGGTGAGGTAGAATGGAGATTTTAGAACATGAATAATATATGTTCATTGTTCAATCTGGTAATTGGAGATTTGTACCATTCCCAACTATCTTCCTAGCTCTCACTCGAAGTAGATAATGCGACTGAAAGAAGTTCAAAACAATCAAACATTCTTCCTTAATCAGTTGTTTTATTTTTAGAGTTTAATAGTAACACACTCTTCACGTCATTTAATAATATTTTATTATTAATTTAAATTTTAAAATAATTATTATTAAAGTTTACAAACTTATTTTTAATTATATAATTTTAATCTATTTATAAACTACATAATGTATATAACAGTAAAATGCCAATGTGGATATACAACGTGGGTGTGTGATACTATTATGATAGCAATTTTTATTAAATATTAAATATCAATATTTTCGTATTTTTCCTTTCTTAAATGGAGTAATTGAAAACAAAAATATATGAAAAATCCGCACTTCAATTATCTTTGTTATCATCTTCAGCTGAAATGCGTGTATAATAAGTCTAGAAAAGGTGAATATAACAAGTTTTTTCAAGTAGTCGTAGATAGTTATCGATCAAAGTGTGGAAATAATAATAAGAGTGATATTCAAAGCTACTGATCACATTATTACTACGATAATTGATCAGACTTTTCAGAAAATGTCTAAGAAACTTGCTCCAATATATTCCTCGTGTGTTGTGTTATATTAAACAACGTATGATCAAAAGAGAAAACCTTTAATATATACGGTACACTTACTGCTTCATTGGTAATTTTAAATTATAGTTACATGCAATAGGTTACAGAGTGATTTAGGACCTTATGTAGGTTTGACCTGTTTCTTAACTGCAACAGCTGGCATAAACTTTTTAAGAGCATGATTAAGGTTGAACTTTATTTAAAAGTTTACTTTTTTTAATCCATGACAATTGAACCATTAAGTAGATTAATGAGACTAACTTTATGTAAATCAATAAGATTTAATTCTTCTATAAAGTTAGTAAAGGTAATTAATATTGATATTTTAATATATTCATAATTTATTATGTATGTGTATGTAATGTCAATTATCAATATTAATTAATAATTTTATCCACTAAAGTGAGTTGTTGGCTTTTGAGTAGTCGAATTTAAATTTACATAGCTAAGATTTTAAATATGTCAACAATTATATTATTATTATTATTATTATTATTATTATTATTATTATTATTATTATTATTATTATTATTATTACAAACTTTTCAAGAATTCTAATTTAGTTTCCTAATTTTAAGAAAGGCTCTCAAAGTAGATGTAGGAACATTCCTCCTTCTACAACGGAAATAGATTCTCTTGTGTGAGATTTTGGTTATGTGAAATTATAGCTCTTAATTAAAAGCAAGAAAAAATAAAAAAAAAATGTAAACATAAATTAAATTTTGACAGTTAAAATTTTAACATGAAAAAAATCTAAATAAAAATCTCACATGAGAGAATTCACTCTCTTCTACAAGAATATTCCTGTTAGAATTATGAAGATATCCAATAAGTATAATGTAAGCAAAATATATTACAAATCAATGATAATAGATTTTGACTTGAACGAAATGGTTAAAAAGATATGATAATAAAAAATTGTTATTATAGTAAAAAAGAGTGTAAAAAACTAATTCCTATATTAAAATCCACTGAAAGCACTAGCATCTCCTACAACATATAAAAGATAATAATTTCTTGAAAATAATACTGGCTTAATTATGGATAAAAACATTTTGACTTTTACTACTTTCTGTATTTAACATGTCACCCCTCACTTAAAGCCAAAATGCACTTTATATCTTCTCCTCTCCGCCTCAAAAGAGCTTTCGTGAATTCATGGCTGACTTGTTATTTGGAATGACACCCCAGCATAGGATATCTTACATCTAATATTTCATCGTCTTGCTTATCAGCTGTACACAACTATATGCTACTTTCCTTTCTCATTTGTGAGACTCAATTTACATCATAAAAAAAATATTAATAACATATTTTTTAAAATTTTTAATATATTCACTAAACAAATATTTTTAGAATTTAATAAAAATATATCACAGTGTAATATTATGGTTCAATCATAAAATATTATTGTATGATTTTAAAGTTAATTTTATGAAAATTAATAAATTTATCATATATGAGAATTTGTGATCGAATGATCATGTAAAATTATTTTTATATTTTAATATAGTTTTTATTAGATGAAATTTATCTAAATATTATTAAATATGTAAATTTTATTTTTAATATGTTTAGTTTTTACATTAATAGAACCCATGGATTTCATGAATAAAAAAAACTATCAAATAACATGATACTAGCACTACGTCTTACATAATCAACTACTTTGCCTCGGTGCTGACTTTTTAATTCCTAAGGTTTTGTATGTAACAAAAAAAGGTTTTGTGCTAGTCATGCTTGATGGGCCATTGTTATGCTTCCATTCTTAATTTTTGCCTGCATGGACAACTCCTACTACTTTAACTACTTATTTTACAAAGGTCATTCAAAATATGCGTAATAATGATAAAGCAAAATGAAAAAAAAATGACAAAAGTTCTTAAGTGTTATTTGTGTTATTCTCTAATTATAATTAAATTTTTACTTTCATTATCAATATAATAAAAGTTTGCATTAAAATTTTTAGTAGATTATTAAGATGAAATTTTAATTTTGATAGTAGAACAATTAAATCATATTGATTGTAACATCTTAAAATTTTAATATAATTAATTATTATAAATTTTGGTATAAAAATATAAAATAATTAGAGAAAGATTTGATTAATACAAAAGATAAAATATAAAATAATTAGAGAAAGATTTGATTAATACAAAAGATAAAATAATAAATAATTAGAAAATTGGATAATAAAATAGTAGTAATAACTTTTATTTAAAAAGAAAAAGATAGAGACAAATTTGGTTAGTCAAATTTAATATAATCAAATATGACATAATTAAATTTGGTTATGTAATGTAATTCTAAATCAATTATACAAGGATACGTAGTTTTTTTTTAGAAAGAAGAAAATAAATGAAGAATGTGAATTGATTTGCTTCAAGAGGTAGATAAAAGATACTTTCAAAACTTCTATGGTAGGACTACACTATTTGAAAGATATATTTTTCTAGTTGTCATTAATATAAAGAAGTTAGGAGGAGTGAAATTCTATGCATATAATTAGATTATATTTACAAGTTAGTTATGTTATGTATAAATTTATAAGGGATTGAGTGCATTTTATTAAATATAATTATTAGTGGTCATATATCTGTTACCAAGATTCTTTGTTAAAATTAATTAAGTGGTAGTGTGATATTATCTCTTATGCATGAAAAGAAATACATTTAAGTGAACATTTGGATTATAATGTTTTTTCCTTTTCTTCTTTACTTTTACATCTATATAGTGATAGAAAATTTTGTAAATGTTACTTGTTTGAAATTGGCCAAAAGGTCTTTTACTAAGTTACATATATTTGTGTGAAATCGTATGTTAAAGTTTATACATTGTTATTATTATTGTTGTTATTTTTACTCTATATATATGTGTGAGTTGTTCTTCAATATTAATTTATATTAATAATTTTGTAGCGTTATTATAGTGTGACATTAAAAATTATTATTATTATTACATTGATGTTTAAAAATTAAATTAATAATCATAAATGATGACATGTTTCATATGTATGAAATTAGGAATTTATTTAATAACTATTTGAAATGATATTTTGTAATTATATGTTAGTTGGTCATCACTTTTTAAAAAGTGATGATGATGATGTACACTTTGTTATATGATATATATCTCTATCTAGGATAAAGAATAATTATATGGTAGATGTCTCAATTTAGATGTGAAAAAAATGTTAGATACCTCCACCTAAGATGGAGAAAAGATTTAAGATACCTTTATTAATGATGATGGAGAAGACATTAGGACATCATTGCAAGGATTTGAGTTTATAAACTACTTTTATGAATATGATATACTTGATAGATACTTCAATCTAGAATGAAGAAGAAATTTTGATACATTCATCTGAGATGAAGAAGATATTAAGGCGTCATTACATAGATAGGAGCTTATAGACCATTTTAAAAATTTTGATATCTATACCCGTTTTAAGAACCAAAATGTTCAGTTAAAAGATTGTAAAATCTTAGTAATATTTGTGAAGTTTATTTTATAAGAATCAAAGGGCTACTGTGTTTAACTACATTTTAGTGTTTTTAATTTGAAATAATTCCTTTCTTGTGTATGTTATATGAATAAATTATGATTGTTTTAATTGATTATTTTGAGAAATATAAATATTATTTTATTTGTAATTTTTTTGGTTACCACATCAATTGAGAATAACACTATTTGCAAATTCTTTAACAACTTGTTTTATTCACTGACATTAAAAGTGTTATTTTTAAGGTACAAGGAAATTGTTAAGATGAAAGCGACTTAAAGATTTAATTCTTTTTTAGTTATAATCTTATTTGTCAGTACCTTTTGAATAAAGGATAAATTATAATAATTCTATTATTTTTTTTGTTTTTAGATGTTTATATTTGAGAATGATATTTTACTTATGTAAGGATTAATTTATTCTGACATTATTAATAATATTTGAGATATTTTAGATTATTATAATTTCTAAAATTTTATATTATAGATATTTTTAACATATATTTTATTACAGGTTATTTAGGTAATGAATGATGTTATATTGATTGAAATATCAATTAAAATAATCGAAGTAATTTGATTAAATGATTTCTTTTTCAAAACTAATCTAATCTAATTCATAAACATTTATACATATATTTCATAAAAATAGAAATATAATTTTATTTATTATTATTTCTTATTACATTAAGTGAATAATATAACTTTAGTAAATCTCAAAAAGACACATCACATTTTTCATTAATTTATCTTTACGTTATCATCCATTATCAACAAAATATATTTTTCTCATAAAATTATCGTTTGTTAATTGCAAAAGAAGATGTATAAATTATTATAAAAGTGGTTTTTTCAAATATATTAAGATGAAAAATTACTAATAATAAATTCTACATTAAGGGATAGAAATATAATTTTTTTAATAAATACATAAATTAAATATTTATTATCTTATTTTAATATATATATATTTTAAAAAAATATAGAAATATGATACGATAATCAATAAGTTCTTATAAAAACAATTAATAATAATCAAACTTGTAATTACATAAAAAAACAAAAAAAAAAACTATGTGACCCATTACAACTAAATGATTAGTAAGATAAAAACAAAAATCATACAAAATTGAGAGTTAAAAACATTATTATTTTATAAAAAAAATTACACCGTAAATAATTTTGGTTAAGTAAAAAAAAATGAAATTATATAAGTGAAATTAATTATTTTTTTCCTTGTAAAAGTAATCTAAAAAATTTGAAGTCCTCCGTTGGGCTTTGGCCATAAGTGGTGGCCTCTCTAACCTATGCCTAAGGTTTTAGTTGTTAGTATTGATGAAAGGAGTGGGATGCAAGATGGTCATTATGAACGTCATGGGGTAAGTTCACCAGCACATTACCTTCGGGAGTGACTTTAACCCTACCTTTTAGCCATTTTGTGTAAACCATCACGGCTGGAACATTTTACTTTAATCATAATTTTTTATCATTAAACTGAAACTTGAAACTTATAATAAAGATCAACTTCAATATGACTTAGATCAACCACGTGTTGATTGCAAGTGCTTCTTTAAATCTACGCATCCCAATTATTTCCAATGTTATACCCTGTTTAGTTCAATAAATATAAATATTTTTGAGTAAATAAAAATAAGATGGTATTTATACTTCAATAGATTTAGAGAAGAATTAATTTTAAAATTAATAAAATCTACTGTAATAATTTGGTTTTATGTATTTTTATTCTTTTCACTGTTTCTCTCCTTATTTTTTTATTATTTTTTCTAACTAAAACACATATAATTTTTACTTTATTTTCTATCAAATAAGACATTAGTGAAGGAGCAATGGCAGTAACTCCCAGAAATTGAACAAAAGCTTTGAATTCCCATCGATTAACATATTTTTGGTCAAACCGACAATGCAAGGGAGTGAGGTTTATAATTTGTGGGATGGTCGAGTTCTGATCCATAATGAACGCTCAAATTGCACGATTTCTTTGCTACAACACTTTCCAATATTAATAAATTATATATCTATCGCTATTATTTGTTAATTCATTCTTTTCGTCCTTGTTTACCTAAACCATAATTATAGTCAACATAGAAAGAAATAAACCGTACCCATAATTTATAATAAACAAATAAAAAATGTTATCAAGATAATATTGGCAAACTTATAGAATCTAAAATTAATGCTGTGCATTGCATAATTAATGTAAAAGGTCTCCAACTCCAACTCCCTGTTCCCTAAATAACTAATACTAATTAAAATAAAACTAATATAGTGTTCTAAATAATGTCAAATGATATAGACAATATAAAACCACAACAAAAATTTAAATTAGTAACAAATAATTTAATATAATTTTTAAAACTTTCATCGATAGAAAGTTTAGTCACTAATTCTTTTTTTTTTTTGTAATTTAAATTTTTGATGTAAATAAAAAAAAATTATAGAAAGTTTGGTGTAATGTAATTGATAGATAAATTTATTTATTAAGTATGTGGTCGGATCTTACCTTGAAGAATTAGTCCTTCATTCCTCAAGTGCACCCAAAAAATATTGTTAGATTCAATCGACATGTATTGTTTTTTTTTTTTTTTCAAAAAAATAAATAGCAACAATTAGCTCTAATAAGGTGTGCCAATTTATCATGATGCATATGGTGAATACTAGTGAAAATACATCAAGTGATTGACAAGAATTTGTTTTGGATTGGAACCTTACGACCATATGAGCATGAGTCCTATCAAAATAAATATATAATATTTTCTTTTTAAAAAAAATAATAAATTTTAATTCAATTAGTTCAATCTAGTCAAGTTTAACATACATTACAAGAGAGAATTTTATTGGATCAAGTAAAATTATTATGGACAATAAAAATTTTCCTATTTAGATCCGCATACCAAGACTTGATTTAGTTGAAATAATTATATTCTAATTAATCTACATGTTTAAGTATTCAATTGTAGTTGGTAGCATTTTCATAATTATGAATTATGTTCGAATAAGAATATTAAATATTTAATTTTGTAACTTTTAAATATTTATGAAAAATGGTGTAAGTAATCATTTCATTTTTTCCAAAAAAATTTAGTTTCTAAACTAGTTTTAAATTTTATATTAAAATTAGTTATTGTTTTAATAATTTTATATTAAAAACATATTTTTTGAATAAAATATTTTTGAAAAATTACATTTAATTGAGATTAAATTATTTCTTCCAAAAAAAAATTAAAATTAAAAAAATTATTTAGAAAAAAAAAAAAAAAGAACAATAACGCCC
>JAMLFT010005986.1:0-16742 GCA_026544285.1 Pachyrhizus erosus
TATTTCTAACTAACTATTCTTCTATTTATATTTAAAAGAATAATATTTCTATTTATTTGGAAAATTGGGATGTTACAAGCATAATTGATGAATATTTTTTTTTATAGATAAATTGTTGTTAAGAATAAAAGTCACATCATTACTCAAATTTTCTTGTATATATATTTATACATAAATTATAAATGATTTTAAGAAATATTAATATTAAAAATAATACACTAAACAAATAAATTCATTAAAAGGCAAAATATATATAGTACAAAAATATCTTTCGATTGTTGTGGATATGAAGTTATTATTTTTTTTATTTCCATTAAAGAGAACTTTGTTTATAAGATAATTAATTTTGAGAGGATAATAATTATGTTCACTTAAAAAAAAAAATCAAACCTATATGTTTTACATAAAATTTTGTTAGTATTATGAATAAAACATTGCACACTTAGGTTTAGCCATTTTATCCTTCTATATTATCATTATAAATTTCAATAGTTGTTCTTTGGATGAAATTGGCTTATCAAGGTAACAAACAAAACAAATTAAAGTCAAATATATAAAAGGAGAAAAAGAGAGACATTTTTTCTTTTGCAAATTCTAACAAAAATTGAAATAAAAAAGATACAAATTTATATAAAGGAAAGAAATACGAGAAAAAGGGAATATTTGACAAATAAAACAAAAAAATGTTCCTTATAAAAGAAGAAGATATGTAGATAGAAGAAGAGAAACAAGTGAAAGTACATTTAGATTTTGTTAAGAGAAAAAATAAAGAATTTAGAAAGAGAAATGTTCAAATAAAGAGAAAAAATATTTATTTTAAAATAATATACACCTATTTAAATAATTAACATATCTATTTTATACAATTTATTCCTTTTCAATAATTATAAATCAAATTATTAAAATTATTTTTTTTATATTTTTTCTTTCTTACAACAACTTTATATATATTAATAGATAAATACTGTTTCATTCTTCTTATTTTTGTGTCTCACATGTTCGTTGGTCTATCATGAACGATTCATTTTTGTCATTTCACTTGACTGAAAAATATGTATGTTGCTCCATTATGGAAAAATCAAATTTGCAGGATATACAGTTCGCTATTGAAGGTGTATCAGTGAGGGTGCTTATTCATTGATAGGTGCATATTTTTACGTTAGACATAAATATTCTTCATCCTTTTTTATTATTATTATTGCGTATAAATATATACGGGGTTTGTGAGTTTTGGTTTGTTATGAATTTGATTTTTTTTTTCCATCGTTGCTTGGTCATTTATCAATATGAAAATTCGTAATTTTTGTTCCAATACAAACTACAATGTATTAAAATACAATATATAAACAAATGTTGTAACATTTTTTTTTTATTTCAATAAAAGTCCCAATCAAATTCAACTATAGACACACACTCAATTACATAAATTTTCTTTTATGTTGAACACAAGTAATCTTGATTTTTCTTCATGAGTACAAAATTTGTTAAAATCTTTCCTATTTTTTGTTGTTCCTTGAAACCCATGATAATTATCTATTTTATGTTTATTCCATTTTTGTATTTTTCTATTTTCAAATTTTTTTGGTGCACTTCTAAACCGTTGTTATGGAATTTAATAATAATATTTTGTCTTGCTTGTTTATACAATAATTACACATTTATATCAAATATTACTCATGTGTATTATGAAATTATATGATTTGAATTAAAGAAAAATAATAAAGTTTAAGAAAAAGGTACAAAAATTTTGAAAAACACACACACATATATATACACACACATATTTTTTACTATAAACAAAAATAATCATATTTTTTTATGGTGAGTGTAAAAAATATTAAAATTTTTTCTTTATTCATTGCTTCATACCCATACAAATCTTTTAATACAGTCACAACACCGCACGAATTGTCAAACCATGGAGAAGTATAAAACCTCGACGAAATCTAAGATTCTTATGATTCCCAAAAAAAAATAATTACACCAACAATGCTTGTTCCTCAAGCTATAATTAGTAAAGATGCAACTAGTAGTGTCATGTAGTCGTAAACGAAGAAAACAATAAAGGTGCAAAAATAAGTGACTTTAAGCTTCTTCCAAATCTTAGGGACGATGCTCAAGACCACATTATTAAAAGTTACCTTTTTGTTAAAATAGGTGGAAGTGACAATGTAAACCACGAAAGAGTTAGAGAAAGGAAAGGTTTTGGAGACAATGAAAGGATTAGATAATAACAACTCGAGGAGCATTTGGTGTTTGAAAGTAACCGTGCAACTCCTAATTTCGATTAAATCCCATAAATCTTCTAAAATTTTATCTCAAACTTCATCGGATTCTTCGACATAAATGAGCAGGACGAAGGTGAGAGGGAGAACAAGAGGCTTAAATATGACAGGTTAATTATTATTATTATTTTACAAAGTTTATTTTAATTTTTTAAACAAAATTTTTAACATCATTTTATCTATTAACAATTTTAATTTTCATTATAAAGTAATAATATTTCTATGTCATTAGTTATTATATAATTGTTATGTAACCTTTTAAAACTATTAATTGATAATAAACATTAATTAAAAAAAATGTTTATTTAAGGATTAAAAATAAAATTCACACAATATTTATAAATAAAATTATAATTCTTAAATAACCTTGTGCTATTTATAAAAATGATATTTTTTATTTTTTATTTTTTATAGTTTATATTATTTAATAATTAATAATATAACAATAACATTAATAATTAAATATTATTTTTTTAAATTATATTTTTAATTTTTATCAATTAATTTGATATCATTAATTATTTTAGCTAAACAAAAATTTTAAAAATATCTTATTAAAAAATTAAATATGACTGTTATATTAAATTTTTTGATTATAACAAATTAATATCGTTATTTATTTTTATTTGATAATAAAGAATAAAAAAATATTTAAAAAATTAAAATTAAAACTTTATTTTTTAAATTTATTTATTCTAATTTTAAAAAATATTTTTTAAAATTTATATTTTATTTTTTTAATATGTTTGTTAAAACTGTTTATTAAAAAAAAATTTGTTTGTTTTAAAGAAAAAATTCTATTTAATTTTTTAGAAATCCTTATTTTTAAAAACAATTTTTCTAAACTAAACAAACTGGCCTTTATGTGAACCCAGAAAGCAATTTAATCTTACTATACATAATTAACCCGCTTACGATTTACCAATTAATTAAACCTGGCTGGACTTTAGCTTGTTTGACCTGAATTTTGGAGTATCCCCAGCCCAACGAAATTGATCGTCTTTTTTCCGTGTAGCCGAAATTTGGCCCAATTACCATGTTTGGCGTTGGGGTTGTTTTGATAAGCAATATTTTTAAACATTATTTAAAGAAATTAAAAACTTATTTTTTAAAATATTAAATATATTTTTAATCCTTTACAAATAAAATATTCATAATTTGAGTCCTTTAAAAACAATTATTTGACTTTTGTTATTTAAATATATTTTTTATTATTTAGTTCATATAATTAAATAATTACATTAAATGATGATGTAACAAATTTATAAATATAAAAAATTATCAAATACTATTATTTGATATATAAAATTATAAAAAATTAAAATAAAATAAAAATTTCAAAGGATCAAATTCATGAATATCCTATTTTTGAATACCAAAAACATATATAAGGCAGAGATATGAAATGACATTCTTCTACGCAGGTTTTACTGGATAGTGTTGTGAAACACATTGTGAATTTGTGATAATGCGATCTTCTCATGATCTAATCCACTGTTTTTTATTTCCCCCTATAAACTGGTATTAATTGAAAACCTGATATAACAAGCCTCACAATGTGTTACGAGCTGGTCACTTATAATCTAAGGAATATCATTAGTCATGATTTTCAAAATCTTGAATTTCACCTGAACACATTGGCTCATCATCTTGTCAAGTTACATAATGTTTATCTCTTGATTTTGGAGAATAGGGCAACCATCTTAAAGCCCATTTTTGTCAAACACCAGTTTTTGTTCACTCGGGATGTGATTCAATCCTCTACACAATCTGTGGTATCTTCCCTCGTTAAGTAGTTATTACCAGCTGGGTTGGAGTCTTCAGAAGACTCTCCAAACTCCTCTTTGTACATTTCTTCTATCATTGGTTTCCATAGCCGTACTCGAGCATTTATGAACCAATTTGAGACCTGAAGCAACAATAAAGACACCACCATCATGAGCATCACATCATAGTAAAAAGAACAAGGAAATGATTAAGTTTTGGATAAGGAATTACTTGGTTTTTAGTTAAACCTGTTTGAGACGCAAGCATTAACTTTTCAGAATCATTAGGATAACTGCATGAATCAGATATCAAATCAGCATGTTTTTAAGGCAGGTGGGTAGTGACTTAAGATTAAGAAAACAAGAACCTAATTTTAATAGCTTACGGGTGGAGAAAGTGCTCAAAGAGCCAAGAACGAAGAATTGCCACAGAGGTTTCAGGCAACCCTCTGATGGGTCTCCAAACTTGGCGTTGGCTTTGGATCACCCCAAGTTGCTGGAGAGACATTCTACTCTGTCCACTGTTTCTATCAAACAAGCTTAGTTGAGACAAGCCACTACTGATCTTAGGTAAATCCTGAAATAGTTTCCTTTTCTCAGCATTTATTTGTGACAATATGGCATCTCTCAAACTGCAGAAATGTCTTGACATGGCTTGGAGTGCCAAAGCAGTGTAACACTTGGCAGCTCCCAAACCTGCTATCATCTCAAAGGATGACACCACCTCTTCCATTTGATGGTAGTATTTCTCACACCGGCCCTCAACCTGAATTGAGCACAACAAAAAAAGAAGAGAAAAGAAAAATATCAGTTTCAACTTTCAAGTCCAAAGGCATATATATATATATATATATATATATATCCAAGTTACTGAAAGCTGGCAGAGGAAACGAAACCAACCTCATCCAACAAAGAAATCAACCTTGCAATTTTGATTTGATGTTCATGTTTGTCACCCAATAAGGGCCCATTATTCCTCAACTCTGCCTTTAACTCTGAGGAAAGTGTCCTAGCACCTCCTCTACTACCAGGAAACAACTTCTCAGCAAACTTTTCATTGATTCTATCAACCACATTTCCACCAACATCAACAAGATCTTCAAGAAGGGACTGAACCGGTTTGAGGTACCTCGAGTTCCCAATGACAGCAGCAAAAGACTCAGCGGCATAAGAGGTGGAATTAGGAGAACGGTTGAAAGGGGCAGAAGAAGAAGCAAAAGTGCCACTGGCAGCGTTGAAAAAGTAGTCATTGGTTAGATGGTGCTCCACAGGTGGATTACAAGCCTCACGTGCCTCTTGTCCAGACATGAAGTAATTGGGGTTGATGAGAGCCGGGTTTAATGGTCTTTGATGATGCCTGTATTCATCAGAAGGAACAAGCATGTGAGAGCCTAAAGAGAGAGAAAGCCCTTGAGGTTGGTGGTGATTGCTCTCATTTGCTGCTCCAAGAAGATCCATCAAATGCCTTGTGTGGCTTATCTCAGAGCCCTCGGCTACACCAATGCTAGGAAATGTTCCCAAGGCCTCAGGAAACGCATTGCTGTGTCTCATAGAAGAGCCATAAGCATCAAGCTCTTGGTTCTCAAATTGGCTTTGGTGGGTAATGGAGTTGGACATAACTAACGGTAAGAGTTTGTGAGATAGTTAGTGTTGGTTGTAAACAAGTTTTCCTATACTAACTAACAAAGTGAAGAAGAGCAGAAGCTATTGGGAAATTGAGGCGTGTGGTGTGAGTCCACTACAGTGAAAGAGAGGAAACATGAGCCCCATATCATTCTGAATTCTAAAAAAGATAGAATGAGGAAAGGGGACTGGAAGGGAAATGGACAGTGTTTTTTACGTACTGAAGAAACTATTTGAGTAAAAAGCTATCTGAAGATAGGACTTAATAATACACAGAAGTGGAGAATCCGTACCACGTCGCACGAAGCCCATCGACGTTCAGCAGTGGGTTCATTGGCGAGGATAATCAGTGGTCACAATCAACTCCGAAGTTTCAAGGTGGAGAGAGACGCTCTACGCTTAAAAAAACCAAAGCCAACACAACTCAACTCCTCTAGTATTCATTCATTCAGTAAGAAAATATGAGTGAGGACTCTAACCAAATTTGGGGCTGACATGCCAACATCAAACATAAGATGAGAAGCTTTATTATTAGCATATGGTGTCAAAGACTCAAGAGTAGAGAACTGACGTGTCAAGAGCGTGGATAATAAATAAATAAATAAATAAATAATGGGTTTCAAGTTAAAAACATATACACAAGCAAACAACCTTGAAAACAGAACAAAGTTTGTACAACTGTTTTACCTATTAATTCGAACTACTTTTTGTCACAGTTAAGATGCAATGAAGAAAGTTCCTCTTGCTCAATACTCAACAGTGGGAACAATCATTTTATCACAAACAAAACCAAATATTTTTACCTCAGGTTTTCTTTATCGACAAAGAAAACAACTGCAATCTCCAAGGAGAAATTATTTAGTGCTCATTCAGAGTCATATAAATATCTTTACTCTTTCTCTCTTTTACTGGAGAGTTTCAGTTGTATGGAATGATATCTTTTTCTTACAGAGACCATTATCATTCCTACTAATGTTCACACTATGCATAAAATTATTATCACATAAATTTTGGTTAAAATTATAAACATATCATGGTCTTAAGCTAATTAATAATTCCTCATCTAATGACATAAAAGAAACATAAAAAAAGAGATAAAAGATAAAATAATAATATAAATATAGATGATATAATTCGATAAAGAAAGAGAAATTATTGTGTCAATTAAATATTTACATTATTAAAATACCTAAATATTATTTCTATTATATGAAGATTTGACTACAAATAACAATTGAAAGAGTTTAAAAGTATTTATACTTTTTCTTTTTCATTTTGTATCTTAAAATTTTGAAACAATTATTTTCTTAATTTTTATCCAAACATAGTCTTAAATTACAAATAAATTAAATTTTCATGATAAAATAATTACAAATATTTTAAAATTTTTGCATTAATATTTTATCCACATAATAGGCGTTGACAACACAGTTTTCTAACACACTTTAATGTTAGATAAATTTTATTAAAAATTATAAAACTAGAAGAGAAATTCATTATATAAAAAAATAGAATCTACAAAAAAAAATTATGATTTTTTATAAATTTTAATTAATAATAAAAAAATTTATTAATGAGAAATTATCATATAGTAAGTAATCATTATAATCTCAACTAATTTTTATATAACATATAATTAACCAAACGATGAAATCTAACTTAATTAATTGAATAAAACATGTGAGTTTTCTTTGATTCTTATAAATAAAAAATATAACATATAATTAAGTGTTATCCTTTTCATCTCGAATAAACGAATAAATATAAATAAATTCCAATTAATTTAATTTAATTTAATAAAATTATCATTAAAATATTTTTTATTTAATTAAGATTTATTTTTAACAATTTTTTTATTATTGATATCAAGTTTTAAATAATGATAATTTTGGAAAAAATATTTTTTAAAATGAGATTAATACAATTAAATAATGTTCATTAACTATTTTAATTAATGTGAATTAACTTTTTTAATTTATATTCGAAATTGAAATAAGTATTAATTTTTTCATAAATTAAAACACTTAAACACGTGATGAAGCCTACTTAAAAATTTCTGGTGCTAACATTTCTCTTATTCACAAGGTTAAGGGTACAAATGCAAGTAGACCTGAGGTAACTTTATAGCCCTTTCAGTTTCTGCTATTCAAGTTACAACAATGATGTAAAATATGCGTTAGATAATAATTCAATGAAAATTACAATAATTTACCCTCTCTTTCCCAGCAGATCTATATCTATCTATCATCTACCCTCAGACCTATGAGTCTATGGCACAGTGCTGGCCTTTCTTAAAGAAGCCAAGTTAATTGGCTATGTTAGAAAACATAGAAAATGACAATAAAATAAAATGGTCCCCGACTTTCCTGACTATAAAACAACAAGCAAAAGCATCAATCTTCCAGCTTTAGTCCCTGCAGTTGTATTTTTTTGGGAGACTCAAAAGCAGCTCCAAACAGTGTAAATCTCTTTCTTTCCCTCTCACCACAGGAGGGGGGGAGCCCTCCATAGGTTAAACTGTTCTGCTCATTGTATTGTTGTGATCTGCAAAAAAGAGAAGAAAAGTGGGCTATCTTTTGCACACTCCCAGTTCTAGGATTGTCAGTTTGTGAGCCTGTATAAATAATATCTAACTTTTTTCCCGTTAGGTATTGTGGGCATGCATAGGGATGTTGAAAGGACACTGATTATCACAATTTCTCAAACGAGATTAAAAACTGAAAATTTAAATAAAAACACTCATTCATTCATTGTATTGTGCTGCTGAGCCTGAGATAGTTTTTGAGGAGCGTATTGGTCCGTTTGGATGCTTTAGTAATGATTGCCATCTTTGTTCCTTTGGGCTCCTTCACTTGTCCCTTTCTCCTTCCGTAACCTTAGTCTGTTAAGGCCGCATACCTACACCAAACTGCCCCTACTCCCTCATCTGATTTCTAAATTAATACCCTATTTTAATGCCACAAGTTTGTGCCACTTCAAACCATAAATAAACCTCCCATGTGAATGAATCCTCCTTCAATATCAGTTGTTTAAACTTTAAAATCCATGAATGAACAATTTTTTTTAAAGCAAGGACATGGTTTAATATTATTGAATCGCATTCGTACTGCTCCTTTGCCTCCGTGCAAGTTATGAAGCATCATCATCATGATTCATCAATGACACAGACTAAGGTGCGCATATGGACCACACACACGACATGCCGTGAATTTACTAACAAGAATCAATACATTCACATCGTATTTGTTACCCTTTTTTTTTTTTTTTTACAAGATTCCTTATTATTCAACATAATGCACGAGAGTTTTCTTTATCCTTACAAAAATTGCCTGCACATACATACAACCAATCATCTGTGATATTACAAGCGAATATATCTACCTGTATATTTTGTACGGTTCGTGATTTACATCACTCTTACGAACAATGGGCAACAAGAATGAGGAAGAAAAAAGAGTAGCAGCAGAAGAAGCAGCAGCCAGCACAGGCTTTCTCTTTCAGCTTTGTTGAGGTACACCTCTCCAGAGATCCATTAAAATCATCAATATTTTTGCTAGATTTCATACGACAAACTCATGCAGCAAATGGGGATTGCCAAACCTGTGTTGTTGCTTTCCTGAATCTGTGAAATGATAATCTAGCAAATCAGTCTCCGGGGAAGAGGCCAATGTTTGATTACGTCGTTTGAGGATGGCATCGTCAGACATGGCAAATCCATCACTTTCACAGTTCCTCAACTCCAATGCAAGCGAGACGTGGCTACCCACAGTAAAGTTACCCAACTCTGATATATCATATGTGGCTTGAGTAGAACCCATTAGGCTCCCATCCCCAACGTTTTGGTTGGTTGAGATAGAATAAAGGTTGCTGCTGCTGCTGTTCATGCCAAGTCTTTGGTTTTGGTCACCCTGTAATTTCCCAGTTCCAGAATCCATCACCACATTTTCTACATTGACCCCGCTATCCAGTTCTGCTTGAGGTTGGACTTGGACACTGTCAACAGTTACTAAATTGTCCTGCGACTCTTCCCATTTATTATTGTTGTTATCAGATTCTTGAACATCATCTCTTTTACCTTTGACCGTGTTCTCAGATGAAAGGTTGCAGTTCATCTCGGAATCTCCAAATTCCTCTTTGTACATTTCCTCAACCATCGGCTTCCAAAGACGCACCCGTGCATTGATGAACCAATTTGCCACCTGATATCAACATTGAGTGTCTCAAAAAATATTAACAACCACGGGTACAGAACCGAAACTTAGCTTGTCAGTTAATTAAACAGGAAACAAAGTCTCGATGAAAACAGTTTTGTACAGTTCATCATTCATGTTTTTAATAATTTACCTGATTTCTGGTCAAGCCTGTTTGCCTCGCCAGCATAATTTTCTCTGAATCCTTAGGGTAACTGGTGTCAATTATCAAATGTAATTTGATGAGTTTTATTAAATTAAACATAAAACATTAGTATAATGTTATTAATTGCAAAAAACAAGTACGGGTGAGGGTGACGTTTGACATACGGATGAAGAAAATGTTCAAAGAGCCAAGCACGGAGTATGGAAACAGAGCTTTCAGGAAGACCCCTCTGAGGCCTCCAAGCTTGTCGCATTACACCAAGTTGCTGAAGGGCCTTTTGTTGTCGAAGTTGCTGGTCCACATAGCGCAGACGGGGTATTCCCTCTTGCTCCCCAAGGCTTCTTTGTGTCACTTGAATTTGGCCACTAATAGCATCACGCAAACACCGAAAATGACGAGAAATTGTTCTTAAAGCAAGTGTGGTATATGGTTCTGCTGCTCCACACCCAGCAACCATGTCAAAAGATGACACCACAATCTGCATCTGATGGCAGTACTGTCTGTATCTTTTATCCACCTATAACCAGTGGAACCAAAGGCTTAAGGAGTCAACCACTGGCCAACACTATCATAAATTAATAATTCATAACTGTCTTTTCAATAGTTAAGCATACCGTTCAAACGTTGGAGCAAACAAATCAATTTTACAGACAATTATAGATGTAATTGTAGAGCAATATCATGTCCTCTTAATTAATCTTCTTTCACATAGTTTGAAATGGAAAATATTAAATGAAAACGTATAAACTTTATGAACATCAATCGTTCAATCGTTAATAAATGGCTATACTGGTGGTGCACTTGTTCAATCTGGTGTGACAGCTAACCTTCTGAAATCAATTTACCGCGGTTACTGTTTTAGGCAATTGGAATCTCTGCAAACCGCACAGTATATACATAGGTACAGCAGAGCTCTTCCAGAGTAAAAGTTCAGAGGTTTAAAAACTAGAAAACAAAAACACACGCATACTTCCATGTAGAAGAGTAAAAGTTGGGAAAAACAAGTTATCGTATCCAAATAATTGTTTTATATAATCATAGAACATAAACATCTACAAGGAAAATGGGAAAACATGTTACTAAGCCAATTATGTCAATGGAATGAAAAGAAACAATGCAATATAATAATATGGACTCTACCTCATCCAACATGGACAGAAGCTTTGTTTTCTTGTCCAACAAGTTCTGCCGTTCTGCAGATGATAGTTCACTTGAAGCATTGGCGGTGGAACCATTAGGGCCTGAAGACATTTGCATAGATTGACTGGTAGATTTTCCATCAGAATCTTTGGAGCCATCTAGTCCAATGTCACGGCCATTATCTTGTTTCTCCATTCCAGGTTGCTTCAATGCCTTTCGTACACTAACTAATTCATCAAGCAACTCTTGTGCCGCCTTAAGGTATTGAGAGTTTAAAATACTGTTTGAATAACCTGGTAGATCAGAGGGGACTTCTTTAAGACACATTGAGGGGTGGGAGCTGTAAAAACCCTCTTTTTTTATAATGTCATGAAAGCCTCCAGAAGAGACAGATGCCATGCATTCAGCACTTCTAAACTCCCTATGTAGGTTATTAGCCTCATCATCTTTGAGAGACATGGTTCCCTTTAGATTTGGAAAATCATTCATTGGTGGTAAGAGACCAGTGTCGTGATATTGGAATTGAAATGGAGGGACGGATGCAGCAGAAGGCACGAGTGTCCCGAGACTGAGAGATAAGCCCTGGCAATTTATGTTTTGCTCACTATCTACCATTCCCATTTGTGTCCTTGAAACAACATGGGAATCCCCAGCAAAAGAGTTGCATGCTGGATCACCAGTTGCAGCATTGGAATGGCCATTAATAGATTGCATAGTCACTGTCTCACCCATAGGTGTGAAAAACTTAACCTCGTTTTGTCCTCCTACAGATTCACTGTAGTCATGAGGTAACAGAGAAGTCCCAGACATCATCTCCACATAGGACCCTGAAGAAAAGGCTTGGTTGGGATACATTATAAGTTGATTTCTTTCTGATCTCTTCTTCAGAATGGAATCAGCTGAACATCGCTTTAACCACTTACGTTTGGGAAATGAGTAGTGATGGTATTATGACAAATGCCCTGCTATTCTGTTTCGTTAGGTGAATAAGGTAAGAGTGATGTTGAATCATCAAAAGCTGATTGAATTAAAAGTCAAAAACTATGAATAACAGAAACTACAGAGGATAATCAACGTAAATTTCAAATCAATACATGCACTGTATAATCAAAATCACAGTATATGCTTTGCCTGAGGATCAAGATATTTATAGCATAGTAATTTCGACCATCAAAATAGCATGCATCTTTGACACCACCGTTACATTTTTTTTATTTTATTTTTCTCATTTCGCAGCTTTGGTTTTGAGGACTTTTGTCCCAACAGATACGCATCAGGAAAATTCCTCCAATAATGTGATTGGAAACCCCTTACAAAGGGAGAAACCACATCAATTTTGCTTAAAAACGTGAAAGGTATAACTAGTTGCTTGAAAAATCGCATCCCAAACGGGACCAAACATGCTGGTAGAAGAAGAAAATCGATTTTTAATTTCGAAGTTCAAACCCCAACTAACCAGCTCCCAACATTTCGGTTCTAACATCAACTTACTTCCAAACAAATGCAAAATAATCGAGTATTATTATGAGGTCTTAATTCCCACGTGATCACTTTGAGGAATATGGGACTCAGTTGTTGAAAGGTATGCAAATTCTCATGGGATGGAAGAAGCAGAAAAAAAAATGATAAAATACACAAGCAGAAGAAACAGAAGCAGATGTTTATGCGCATGCTTTCAAGTTTCATTATGAGCTGCTTATAAATTGAAAAGGGATTTGATTACTGCTATTGGTGACGATATATGCTTGCTGGTTGCAAAACTTGCAACACGGACAAAATGGAAGAAGTAGAAAATGACGTGAATTTCACAAACAACATTAAAAAAAAAAAAGACAAAAAGAACCCAGGAAAACCAAAGGAACCATGAAACAAGAATCCCACAATTCCACTTGTCCAGAACACAGAGCTTCCTCCCCTTTTGAACCTCACAAAACATGGTTTCGTTGGTGAAAAAACGAAAAACATGACTCAAACAAGGAAGCACCAACACATCAAGAACAAAAACACTACTAAAATGAAAAACTCGACTCGCGTAAAGCACCTCACTCATTGGCTCTCACTTCTCAAATTATAAACCTTTTTTCCTCCGCTCAGTCGCTGTAACTCTCACATTCTAATTTTCACCTTTTTTTTAGTCATCAAATTCAAATCCCACCAACACTCCAGGGACCATCACAAGCATCATCTAATACCACAAACAACACTACATCATCAATCATCATCATCACAATCTTTTATTTTTTTTTTAAGGAGACAATCTTTCTACTCTGTTGTAGACTTGTATAAACACGAAATTAGAAAGGATGAAAGAAAAAAAAAATACCTGAAAGTGAGAGATAGATGCAGTAGCAGGGAACTAAAATTCAAAAAGAGTGGTTTTAGAGCAGAAATGATAGACAATAATCCATAAATTGAGGTTGAGTTTGAGGTAGCCCAGACAAATGGCAATCCCAAGAGACTATATTTCAAACAAAGACCGACCTTCTTATCATTGGGACAACGGCATCAACCAATAAAAAATATATTATTATTATTACTAAATTAAAAAATATTAAATGGGAGAACTTGTCTACTCGCCAACACCAACTACTTTATTTATTCATTTTCCTAAAAAAATTTATATTGGTAAAAAGGAATAAATAATTAGTAAATTTCAGCGTCAATCATTGTCGAGTTTCTCACGTGTGGCAAACGCCTCATGAAAATCGTGTGTGTGTGTGTGTAGAAGATGGGAGGTGGTGGTTGTTTGCTTGGAAGGGTTCAAACCCTAACCACCAGTTGGTGGACCTGTAACTTGTAACCCTCCTTCCCTTAAATCCCCACTTAACGCATAAATCATAATAATCCCTCTTTCTCTCTCTCTCTCTCTCTCTCCTGATGCAATGAACTCAACACAACTCTGCACACGCAATATCTCAGAACAAACCATTCAAATTAAAAATAATTTAAGAAAATTGAAAGAATATAAGGTTGGCTGGATTCGCTATTCGGAAGTAGGTGAAAGTGACAAATTCACGCGTCGACGTGTATGCTTCATGTCTTCTAATTGCAACTGCACCCCACGCATGATTACGTTCCTTTTATACGACCAGGTTTATGTTATGTGCTCGCTGTTGACCCCATACATATAATATACTCATCATTTTTATTCATTCTATTCTATATATGCACTATTTCTGATTATCAATTTATCATTAACATGTACCAACGCATACATTATACACGTATCAGTTAGTATTGATTTTAATATTGGCTTATGTAAAGGTCAATTTTGAGAAGAAATTAAATTAAACCATCGATGGCAAGACTCTATATATGTTACGTATTCTCGAACAGCAAAAGACTTTTGAACTGAAAAAAAATAGCTTTATCGGCTTACTAGTCAAGCATCAAAAGCCAGTACATTAACATTATTGTTCTTTTGACTCTATTATTATACATTCAAGATAAGAATATTTCATTTGTGAGAAACTTGCTTCTCTTTTGTTCTCCATCTCATCCCCCACGGGCATATTTGATATATAAATGCTTTATTTTGTGTTCGTGAATTCGTATTTTTCATTGACTTTCGGGGGAAGTTTAAAAAGGAGCTATTTCCCCTCTCTCTTCTTGACGATAGTGGAGTTAGGTTCCTCTTCCACTAGTTTTCAAGAATCCAATACCTTTCAAGCAGGAGGAAAATAAAGTACCAACTTATTATATATATTACATGTTAAATTAATAGAATATAAATTAAAAAAATACTATTAAGCATATGTTTAGAATTTATTTTCCTTATATTTTTTTCACGTAACATTTTTTTTTAGTTTATCATGAAATGAACAGTACGCTCCTTTGTATTTTCTATATTTTTTTTTTTTGCAAAAAAAATATAGAAGAAGTAATTAGTATTTCTGTAATTGAGTGACATTCTAATTTTGAAAAGCATTTGTTGCAAGATTCATATTTTAGTGAATTTTAATACACTCCCATCGCACTTATTTTAATTATTCTTGGATTCGTCGACCTTTTTTTTAAAATCAAGTTATAGCTTAGGTATTCATTCATTTAATATAAAGATTTAATATCGCTTTCATATATCTACTTATGTTTACCGCCACTGTTATATATGTTATCTTCATTGGCACTTGACCTATTTTATGTTTTGTACCTAGAATAACAACCAGAGACAGCGATGTAAAGCTGCATGTAATAGGGCAATAACTTATAAATTACAACGCACATATTCATTTAATTGTTTCAAAATCTTAGCTATAATGCCGATCTTAGACCCCGTATCCTCATACCAAACAAAAAATAATTAATGAGTATTTACGTAGATATTACTGTTTGCTTTAATTTGTTGAACGATCTATTCTATGGATGTGATGTTTATCCATGGTAGTGGCAAATCAAATGTCTTATGGGTTCCTCTGATTAAATGGGTAATTAGTAACCTACAACTACGATTAGCGGGGTTGATGCATTAATCATGTTGGTTGCAACCTGCAAGAAACCCAGTTAGTTATGCATCAGTGGTACCTTTCTACCAAAATAGACTCCATCTGGTGTGATCCAGGTCATTCTAGTCTCAGTGTTTAGGCAAACTAGTAAAATACAGTTTTTGCATCCATCCCTCCCTTACCTGACCTGCGATTCAAGGTAATTCTTTCATATAAAAACCTATTGATAGTTCATCTTCGATCAAGACTCAAATATATATATATATATATATATACTTTTGTTAAATTCAAAACTAACTGAACATCATGATTCACGCAGTTGTCAAGCCTCAAATATTTAACTGATGGAATAGTCTTGTAATTACCAATGGAAAACGCCTTAATAAATATATGGTTGGAGAAGTAGTGGGTGAGTTTTCTAAGTGGCAGTCTTTTTCCTTTTCCCCTTGAGACAAAAAACGGTTCAATTCAACTATGTTCTGGCAAATGTGGGGTGGGTGTTGGATTCGGAGGGGTTCCCATAATTCCGTTGGTTAGCAAGTCAGATTAATTGTTAGGAAACAAAGGTGGGTACGAAACTCACTTAACTTTTCATAGTTTTCTTTATTCTCTCTTCCCAAAGGAATGAGATCTCATTAAATCAGATTAGTGGTAGACACTGTATCAGGTGGAACATCTTCAACCCAATGGGCCTCAAAATGGAAAAGCAATCTTTGCTAAGTTATCTGTCATCCTATTACTTTTGAACGAACTGTTTCAAAGTGTGAAGAAATTTGACATTTAGGTCAAATTCAATAATATGTAAAGAGTTTTATATAATTTTTTTTTGTATTTTTTTACCTAAATATAATAAGATCAGTCAAATAAAATAATCTATAATTTTTGTGTTAATAGAATGTTATGACGTTATCAAATATTACTATTAGAAAAAAATTAAGTTAAGAAATAATATAATTGGATAATTTTTTTTTTCCTTCTCTCTGTATTATGTATAATATGTTGAATATTATAATCACTATTATATACTACTTTGTTATCTTTTATATGAAAAAAAAAACTAACTAATTTTTTATTTTAAATATAAATAAATTCTAACTATTTTTATTTATTTAATATTATTATTTTTTCTA
>JAMLFT010005987.1:0-16742 GCA_026544285.1 Pachyrhizus erosus
TTTTTTAATTTAAAAAATAATCTTTCAGTTTAAGTAACAGAACAAAAGTGTTCAAAAATTTCATTTAGAAAGATAAGTGACAAGGATTTAAGACATTTTCATTAATATAATCAACTTTATAACTGATGTAGGAGATATTTTTGTAATGAAGTTTAAAAAATTAGAAAGGTTAATGTATAAGGTAGAAGTATAATAAACAATATCATGAACAGGTACGAGTATAATTTGGTCATAATTTTTTATAAATTATTTTATAAATCTTTATTTGTTTAGAATAGTCAATTAACTATCAAGATGATCGTTATATTATCAATTAACATTATTATTTGATTAGAAAAACTAAAAAAAAATAAAAATTTAAAAAGATTAAAACATAAAAAACTTTAAAAATTAAAATAAAAAATATCTTATTTTATAAAATAAAAAAAATATTTAAATATTTAATTATTTTTTAAAATTAATAACAATATTTTTTAAATTTTTTAATATCTTTTGTTAGTTAAAATTTTATTAAAAATTATAAAATTACAAGTCAAATATCATTAAATAAAAAGTGAGAGTTACTTTTAATGAATTTTAGTCAATAACAAATAATCTTTAACTAAAAGAGTCTAATAAAAAAATATATTATTATTTTTTTTTAATATATTGTTCTTCTTAGAAAAGTCTTATACTGACGTCAACCATTTTTAGTTAAGATACAAAAGCTTAAAGACGTGTTTAAACAAATTTATTTAGAAGTATTTTTTAAAAAATAAAATAAGAAGAAACAAATCAAAAGGCCATAACCATAAACATAACTAGACTATTGTAAACAAAATCCACTAGGAGAGGTGGAAGAAGGCTAGGAGGAGGACATTAAAAGAACTAGAGCTTCAGCAGCTGTAGCTACTATCTTCCCAAGCAAGCTCCCATTCTGCTGTCAACTACTACTGCTAAATTTATGAGCACAATTTAGTTTTCTCCCCGCTATAATATAGTAGCATTCAAACAATGTATTTCCTCCAAGGTTGGCCACTAGGCCTAGGGTAAAATTTGAGATAAAAGAAAAATTAAGGGTCTTATAAAACATAAAAATAGTTTTTCCTCCTACTTTACTAGAGCAACTAATAATAAAACATCAGCTTAATTAAGTTTGTTGTTATTGTAATTTGAGGCTTTTTCATTTGTTGTGTTTGTAATTTCTTTTGAGATTATTTGTAAGTTTCAAATTTTGTATTTAGTCTCTATTATCAAATTTTGTTAAAAAATCTTAAAACATTGATGTTACCATATGTTACGTTAGTATATAGATACATAATCAATTTATCAGAATTGTTAAAAATGAAATTTATTTTTACAAGGACTATAATTAAAAAACAAAAATTTATAAAGATGAAAAATAAAAAAATGTTATAGAGATGAAAAATATATAAAAAAAATTATTTTAAGGACAACAAATAAAAAATAATTTTTTAAAGACAAAATATGGAAAAATAAATAGATTAAAACAAAGTATCATATTTACAAACACAAAACATAAAACATTAAAATAGTGTATAAGTTATATTGAAAATTAATATAAAATTAATAATCACACATTCTTAAACTTTATTTTATTTTCTTCAATTTTGTAAGAAGACTCACATTATATAAACACTCTAAACTTTTTCAATCGCCATATATATTATTTATTTCCTCTTGAATACACATATATCTTAAATAAATACAAATACTCAATCTAGGTATAACTAACATAACATATTTCATGATGAATAAGTGATGAATTGACTATTCATATATTTGTACTTATGTCAATAATATCTAGAATATGTATTTTTATTTTATGAAATTTATGTGTTTGAAAAAAAGTGAATAAAGTATATATTAAGTAAAAAAGTCAAAAGTGTTTATGCAATATTTGAGTTACCTTATGGAGTTGAACAAAAAGAATTTTTAGAAAATATATGATTATTAATTATTTATTATTAATTTTTAATTAAATTTATACATTACATTTTAAGACTTAATTTTTTTTGGACTTGTAAATATATTATTGTGTTTTAATATATTTAATTAGTTTTATTTTTCTTTCTTGTAAAATTTTGTTTAGTCATTTTTCGTTCTTGTAAAATTTTATTCATTTTTAGTCTCTACAATTTTTTTTTTAATTTTTAGTCCCTCTAATAAACTGATAATATAGGTTTTTTTTTTGTTAAAATTAACAAAGTTTGACAACATGAACTAAAAATAAAAAATTTGAAACTTACAAGGATGATTTAAATTTTTTTATAATAAAAAAGTGTCAAATTACATGAATAAAAAACTTAATTAAGCCTAAAACATAAGCTAAATTGTAATTTTGGTCCTTTTCTTATTTGTGATTTTATTATTTTTTATTTTTTATGTGATTTTAGTCCCTAATTTTAAAATCTTCATATTTTTGTCCAATTTTTAAATTTTCATATGCTTATTTATTCTATTTTATATATTATAAAATATTAAATTATATCTTGATTATCTTAAATGATATGTTATGCTAAATTTTAGTTGAGTTAAAATTATATATATATATATATATAAAATTGATAATTTGATTAAAATTGCAATTGTTTTTTAAATTTGTAAACTAAAATAATAATAAAAAGATTAAAATCATGGGTAAAAGGTTTAACAAATTATGAATCAAACTTAAAATAAAATACTAAAATTTGAATTTAATCTTTTAGGCTAAATAACTATTTTCTGGGGACTATATCATGAACTTGGGTTGTCCGGGCTTTACTCTTCATTAGCACACCTCAGCTAGCTAATATAGCCACATTTAATTTGTCTAATGTGCAGAATAAAATAAATTCAGTTAATTAGCCATCCATCTTCTTAATAGATACCATCTCCAGTCTCGCTTTACTTAAAAAAATGCTTAAATATGTTTTTTATTTCTTAAATTTAGATCATTGTTATTTTTTTTTCTTAAATTTAAATTTGTTTTTTAATTTAAAAAATGTTAAATTTAGAAGATCAAAAATAAAAATCGAAAAGACCGACAAAGCTCACAAGGAAGAAAGGGAAAATTTAGCATCATTGCCTGAAAATATGATTTAGTGTACCCTGCAAGAGGTAAGGTATTTTTAGTTTTTTAATTTTTAGAACAATGGTTGGATTATTCCAATTAAGTTTTAGATTTAATATTTTCAAAAGTCTCTTAAGCTGGAAAAATGATTTTTTTTTTTAAATGAGGAATTAGATATGCACTTTATTTTGGTGCCAGTAATATAATGTGTATTAAATTAAAAGTTTTACTTTAAGTTAGGTTTATTTTTTTAAAAATGATTAGTTTTGAAAATATCGAACATTAATTAGTCAAATGGATTGTTATTTCAGAAGAAAAATATATGAATTCCAGATTCTTTTAAAAGAAGAAGAAACGACTGTTTTTTAATTTATTAAAAAATAAAATAAAATAAAACCCAAGAAACGATGACATTGAATTAAAATGATTCTATTATTTTTACTTTCGTTTAGATCGTAAGAATTTATCACTAGGCCAAATACTAGTTTGAAACCTTTACAGGAATGAATCATTTGCTTTTAGCATATGTGTTGGGGCCTGGGGGGTGACTTTTCCTGGTAGCTACTTTTTTTTTTTTTTTTTTTTTTTTTTTTACCTTTTCCTTGTTTTCCCTGCTTGTAACAAACAATAAATAAATTGAATCTTATGCAAAATGAATTCATTTTAATCTTTAATATGTTTGTAGAAAACGGTTCGTTTCATAGGAAACAATCAAGTTTTAATATCCTTTTATTGTTTATATATCTAGTTCTATTTTTGTTATTGTAGGGTTTTGTTTTTTTTTTCTTACTGTCATATTCTAAAACTGGTCCTAGTTGTTATTACTGATTTTAGGAATCATAATATCTCACTTTTATTAAATAAAAATATTTTTTTTCTGTGACAAAATAAAAGATACATGAAACAACAGGAAAAAATTATTTAATGTTCCTAAACACTGTCATTTTTGCAAATATACTCTAATATTTGTTGCTTCTAGTTTATATTTAAACTTTTCCTGTTTTACAAATAAGTGTCAAAAACATTAATTTTACCTATATTAATTTTTAAATTTTAACTCTTTTCGTACATAGACACCAAAATTTATTTCATCACGATTAATTCTTAACACTTTTATAAATAGTCTCTTAAAGTAACATGATAAAAAAGTGTGATAAGAAAAAGAAGACTTTATTAAAAGTGATCCGTAAGATATCTAAGTAGTTATTAGATATTAACAAGACTAATGATTAATTCACACTATTGTTACACTAAAAAAATTATAATAACAATACTAACAAAAAAGAAACCTATATCATTTATTTATTTTAAATTTCAATCATTTATTAATTTAATATATTAAAAATCACTTTTTCAAACAATAAAACATAATAAAGTTTAGAACTAACACATTAAATAAAATCTTGTTTATTGTTTTTTATTATTTTCCATTTTAATTTTTTAAAATTCATATTTTTGTTATATTTTATTATACAAATAAATGAGTGCTACAGAAAAAAAAATTAATGAATGGGGGATAAATTTCTAAACTAAATACCTAGATATCATCTTTTTGAATTTTCTGGACTAAAGAAACTCAATTAAACAATTTGTTAATTGAATAATTTCAGTTTTTTATGAAGTGTTATTAATTTAGTCTTTAAAAATAATAAAATTAAAAAAATCTTAAATTTTGTTTTATTTTATTATATTTTTAAATTTAATTACTTATTGTCATTTTAATTCTTAAAAATATGTCAATATTGTTTCTTAAGTTGCATAATTTTTCAATAAAAAAAAGTCACACAATTTTTTGAATTTTGAATTAAAATAAATGATAAATTGTTTTTTAGATATCGTTTTAAAATTTTATTATATTAGTAAACTAAATTAACAAGTATTTCGTTTTTTTATAACAAAATTGATCTTTTACTGCAAAAATCCACCTGCTGAAACCTAAAGCTTCACCATCTCTATATAGTGAGGTGGAAGTTCCTAATAAGTAGGATGATAAGAAGAACCAAATATATATGTGGCATTATGTTGTCAAACCAATAATGACTACTAAATTAGGTAAGATGGCGTTCTTGATAACGCAGAAGGATAATAAAATGAGAAAACAAATCAAATGAACAGTTGTGGAGATGGGCTATATTTGTTGAACCGTGATTAGTGTCAATTGTTGCCTGGAGAGAAGAGTGTTATTTAATTTTTTTTGGAGGGTGTTTTATCTTATTTAATTATTTTTTAGTTTTATTCAAAACTGAATTTTTAATTAAAAAATATTTTCTTAGGGACAAAATGTTTGTTATGCTCTCTCTTAGATTTCCTTTCTTTGTCTCAGTTAAAAAAGAAGTCTGTTAAGTTGGTTGGATCGAAATCGATTATGTTGTCAAACCAATAATGACTACTAGTTCCCATCCCGTGCATGCAGAAATATTAATTAATTAATTAGAAAATATAGAATTTTAATATGTTTAAAATTTAAATATAATTTTATTTTTATCACTGTTAAGTATTAAAAGAAACAATAATTTGGTATTATTATGAAATAAAAATTGATATATAAATTAGAAGTACACTTATTTACAAAATTAATAATTAAAAAAGTTATATTTTCTGAAAAAATTCCTGTATGTAGTTGAGATTGTGACACCCAATCATATTTTTACAAAATTTAACATTTAACCAATTCACGTTTAGTTCAATTAAAACTTAAAGGGTTAAACATGATGTTGGTCTCAAGAAAATTATTCTGATTTAATTTTATTTTTTTTTTAAAAACTGGTGTTTCCTATTCTATTTGGTGTTTGTAATATTTTTAGTGCTTTGCTTATTATGATTAAGCCAACATGATTTTGTAGCTAGGATTCACAAATATGGTGCCTTACTTTCCTATTATACTATGTGAATAACTGAAAATCCTTATTTGATTATTTGTTTGTGGCTTACTTTCCTAATTTTTTTTATCATTATATCTTTAAATTGTGAGAACGTTTTACCATGTAAGCAATGCTTGTATTTGTGACTACACACTACTATGACTAAGCCTCTTATATATGTATTTTGAATGATGAAAAAATATGTTGAACCCCATTAAACCTTCTTGTAACACCTAAACATAAACAAGTTCACTTCTACAGTTGATTTAGAGATTTAAACTCTTAAATCTGGAAAACCATCATCATAAGAAGCATCGACTCAAAGTTCAAAGCATCAGGAGAAAATCGATCCAGCTTAGGGACATTGTAAATAACTTGCTGAGAAGAATGGAAAAACATTTTTAACGTACCTCTATTGTGATAAAGTTATTAAAGGAGATGGAATTAATAGGTTGAAAAGTCAGTTCGCTGGAGAAAACGGGCAAGTTGAACAATAAGGATAATAAAAACATTGATGAAGATAGAAGCAAGAAAGTGTCAGCAAATCTTCATTTTCAAATGAAATAAAACATTGATGAAAGAAAGTGTCAGCAAATCTTCATTTTCAAATGAAATAAAACATTGATGAAGATAGAAGCAAGAAAATAAAAACTTAAGAAGACGATAAGGATAATAATCCATTTGAAGATTTTGTGAGAATAAATGATGACCTTCCACCAAGACTAACAACTTTTGTGATAAACCTTATTTAAGTATAATTATTGATAGGATTTATTATATCATTTGTTTAATTGTTTTACTTAAATTGTTTAATTCTACTAAAAAGTACTATTTTTGTGTAGGCAAGACATGAGCTTGAAAGAGTTGAAAAAAACTAAAAGAGGGCCAACACAAGGCCTCCGCTTCGTAAAAGGACAACCATGCTTCTTGATGAAGGAGTGTGCAAGACAAAATAGCTCCTACTTTGAAAATAAATAATGTATGTGCTTCATTAACCATAGTTGTGATTGATTTAACGTCCATCCAAAAAATGATATAAGGTTTTGAGGCATGGTTGTGCATGACTCGAAGGATAACCATGCATATCCCAACATGGTTAAAAGCCAAAAAAGCCCTATAAATAGGATTAGGTGATATTCATCTAACATTTTTATTTTATTACCAATTTTACTTTTTTTTTGAGTGAGTGAGAACCACAAAAACAATTATAGTTGAGGATAAGTGTGAAGAACTCGGCGGAGATCGAATTTGTAAAGATATTTTCCTCCCGTTATGTCTTTTATACTTTCAAGGTTTAATTGAAATAAAAATTTGTGAGAATGTTAGGATATGTTTGAAATCATGACCTAGGTTTTTGGATATGTTAATCTTTTGTTAATTATGCTTACTTGAAATTTTACAGTTAGTTATTGCAACAATAACCTTTCAACTATGATATATTCACTTATGCTAAATTCAATTATTTGGGAACCAACACTCGTTTCTAGGATATGATATCTGAACTTTAAGTCCACTAGTTCCACTACACAAGATATGCTTGTCTTTAAGTGCAAGTTTTATGCATCATCTTGCATCTTAAAGGAGAACCAATACTAATTGTATAGGAGATTTTGCTCCTAGAACAACTCCTAGAGCTCAATCGACCTTAAAAAGTGTGTTGCAAACTAAATAAGTGTTAGAAAAACATGACCTTGTTTTTGTAAGATGGGTGATTAATGTTTTTGTGCCTTTCAATGCGATTAATTCAATAAATTACCAACCTACAATTGATGCTTTTTGTAGCATGGACCCAAAATATAAAAGTCCAAATTAGCATAATGTTAGTGGTTATTTATTAAATAAGTGAGTTGATTATGTGAAAAGACTTGTTTAGAAGTATCACGAAGTTTTGAAGCAAACTAATTGTACTCTTATGGGTGATGGGTAGACTAATCGATGTAGGCACTCTAACCAACTTTTTGGTTTATTTCCCTAAAGGAACTATCTTTCTAAAGTTTGTGGATGCTTATTATGCTTCTAAAATTGCAAAAAATATCTATAAGATTTCGAGGAGGTTTTGTTATATGTTGTCCTTGAAAATGCTTTTCATGTAGTCATTGATATTCCTACAAATTATGTTGCTACTAGAAGGTTATTGGAAAGTTGAGTTACCAAAGTTATATTGGTCTCCTTACATTAATTTAATGTTGCATGACATTGGAATAATAGAAGGTGTAAGTGAGACTATATTACATGGTTTGAAAATTACCAAATACAAATATACACATTGTTATTCATTCTATTTAATGATAAAACACACAAGTTGAAGGAAAATACTTCATCTAGCGCCAACTCACTTTGCCACTTAATTTGTTACTTTGCCACTTAATTTGTTATATTGAGAGCCACAATAAATTTTAGAGAATGGATGAACTCAACTTATGCAGAATAAGCCAAGGAAAAAAGATTTAGAGAACAAGTTTTAGATTATGGGCTTTGGAAAGCATATGTTGAATTTGTAAAACTTATTGAGCCACTAGTGTGTGTGATACATATTGTTGATAATGAAAACAAACCTATATTATCATTCTTTACCAAGATATATAAAGCTAGGGAGGAAATGGTAAGGAGGTTTTTAAAGAAAAAAAAAAGTAGAGCCTTACTAGGACATCTTATATAAACATTAGGTTCACAACTTCGTAAAAATATTCATGCTAGAGGTTATTGGTTGCCTATCTTGTTAGTTTAATGTTCAAGAATTTGAAAATCATAAGTCTACAACCTTTGGACTTTTCGATGTCATTGAAAGGGATTCTCATGGAGATCCTAAGTTGAATTCTAAGTTCATATATACGGTGAGAATATTAAAAAATGTTGAGTTAGATTTTGGAAGGCAGCCTGTTATGTGTGAAAGAAATACAGTAATGCTAGGTAACATTAATGGTTCATAACATTCATTGTTTGTGATCTTTAATCTTAATTTTAGTTTAAAATGTATGTTGATTTATTTCATTAATCCAATATTCTAGATCAATGGTTGCAATCTTTTGGATATGGTGCACCAAATTTTTAAGAGTTAGTTATTTGTGTCTTAAGCAAAACTTGTAGTGCTCTAAGTTAAGAGAAAAAGTGAAGTCTATTTGAGTACACTCATTCAAATAAAAGAAATTGGTTGGAGCATGAATTGCTCAATGATCTTGTCTTTGTTCTTTAAAACTTGAGGTTGTAACAAAGGTATGATTATGTTTATTGTTTGACCTAGCTTATTTTTTTCACTTCTCTTCTCCTTAACAGAAGTTAGGCAAAAAAAAAAAAATTAATTTAAATGTTTCATTCTCAACTCTTTACCTCTTAACAATTAGTAGTAGATACCATATATACCTAATAATTTATATACTAGTAAATTTGTAAAGGAACACGTTTGGGATAAACTCATTGATATATTTTTTTTAAAAAGGTTTTGTTATGCTTATACTGTTGCAATAAATTCTTGAGTGTTTTGCAATTATTTATTAATTTAAATATATAAAATAAAGTATTTTCAAATTGATAATGAAATAAATATTTATTAATTAAAATAATTTTTGACATTTAAAAAATTATAAGTTTTTAAGAAATTTTAATATTTTTATTCATTTTTATTATTAAAATAAATTCATAAAGTATTTTTGTTCTTATAAATATAATATTTTACAATAAAAACAAATAATCTTAAAAAAAATTCAAGGTTTTAAATTTTTCATCAAACAAATATTAGTTTAAAAGGAACTTTTAAGCTAAAAGAAATAAAATTATCAAACAACTGCTTTATTTTTAAAGAACTTATTTTAAACTTTAACTTTGAAGTAGCTTTTAACATAAAAAAAAATGTGGGCCAAACATATCCTTAGTCTATATTGATAGTTTATCATGTTTAATTTTATTTTTTTATGTTATTTGCTTGATTTTGACCAAATTAATAAACTTAGGAATAAGTTGTGAAAGCGAAATTATAATCCTACTAATTTTGAAACTATTGATGTTGATGACCATGATAATTGGATATCGATAGAATTATCGCTATTCTTAATTAATGAGGAGGTGAATGCATTATGTAATGACCTTGCAAATATGATTATCCAACCAACTTTGAATAATATTGGTATGTTTTTATTTATAGTTTCATTGTTTTATAATTAATATCACTTGAAGTTAGTTACAAACCTATATTTACAATAATATTGTCATAGATCAATTACATTTATATGATAATGAAGATGATGATGCACAAAGAATACTATGGAAGATGTGAATTGAAATGAAAGCTATGTTGGGAAAAGTTTTGATTTCTTGAATGAATGAATACATATGCTTGAATTTGGTGACATTGATTTGATTCCTTGGGAATAAATACATTATTTTTTATTGTAGTTTTTTGTTGTTGTTATAGTTGAGTTTGCATTGTGAAATTGTTAGGTATGCTTAGAACATACTATGTTTGGAATTACAAACTCTATTTGTTACTTTATTTTATATGAAGACTTTGTTATGTTTGGAAACTTATGTCTTTCTAATGGATTTGAGTTAGAAGAATCAAAATATGGAATTAAGATAATTTGTGTTATGAATTATTTTCGATATATTAAGGTATGTTTTGATTTTTTTTATGATTTTTTTTAAATATAAAACTTCACATGTTAGGAATTTTTTTTACAATTTTTTAATGTAGATCAGGTTATGCGAATCAACTAGTAACTCATCACACAATGACTCAATACCTTGACCAATTAGACTACCAAGCCAAGTTTGATAACATTGGTTCCAAATCCGAATACGTCAATCCCTCCAAGCCTAAAGGTGTGGGTTTCGCGTGACTTTGTTTTTTGTTAGAGACCAATTTTACTTGATTTTAGACGTCTTTTATTAGAATTTTTTCACTCTTTCACTCTTAGTTTATTTTGTTTTACCCTCTTTGTTGCTAAAAAATTTATATATTAATTTAATTTAATTTAAATCAACCATTCAAATTTTTAGTGCTCTTAAATGAAATTTGAGTTATTTTGTAGGCCCAAAAAGAGAAGAGAAGGTGATTCAATAGAAAAACTAGAAGCTGGAGAAAGAAATTAGAAAAATGTTTAAACAAGCTTTTTGCCTCATTTTCGCTCAAGCGAGCGAAAAAGAATTTAAGCGAGTTTTGCCAGGAATTAGAGATCTCTGCCTCAATTTCGCTCGAGTGAAATTCTAGCTCGATTGAAAATGTTTGAAATTTATTTTCCTATTTAAAAAATCAAATGATATAAATAGGAAAGAGATATTTTCTTTTAGGAAAGAAGAGGATGGATCAAAGAAAGGAGCAACTCTCTCTTTGTTCTCCATTGGGTAACTCCATTGTTGAAGATTTCTAAGATTTTAGGGACAGAAGAATGGTATTTCCAACTTAGGACTTCAATATCTTCTCATATTTTTTTAGTCAACTCTCATGAAAATGAGTGATTGATCTATTTTCTTTGGAGTTAGATGTATTATACTAACTCTAATGTAACTTTTGATTTTCACATATATGATTTATTCTGTTCTACCCATTAGTGTTTCATTTTTGCTCTTAATGCTTTTTACATGTTGATTGCTTGTAAAATGATTTTTGATTTGGAATTTGATTGAAAAATTTTGTATAGATCTTGTTTTCAAATGAAATACCCAATGGTTGGGATTGCTAAGAATAAAATACCAAACATTTGTTTTTTATGGATGCTCTTAAAGCAAGTTCTATTTTTAAATATACAAGGAATTGATATTTATGAAGGTAAATTAGAATCTCAATACTGAGAAATTAGTTTGAGTGATTATAATCCTAGATGATGTAGTAGAAGAGCTTTCATATGTATGATTATTAAGGTTACAAAGGAGTAAAGTTAAATGAAATCCAATCCCAACTTTTTATCATTTAATATATCTAATCTTAGTTATTGCTTTGTGTTATGAACTTTGTTTCCATTCTCAAAAAAACCAACAAATGAACCACTATGAATATTATTATAAGTTAAGTTAGATTCCTGAAAGAGTATAATTGTAACTTAATCAAATATCAACAAAGTTCCTAACGAGATGTCTTTATACTCATCATCGATTACAAGTGACTTTGGTATGGCTACCAAATCGTCAACAAGTTTTCTGGTGCCATTGTAGGGGATTTGCATCTTGATATTTGATTTATGCTTAATTATAGTTTTTAAGGTTCAATTGTGTATATATTTTGTATAATATTATTAGTTGATATTCATATCTTGTGCTAACCTTGTGAATCTAATTTCTGTGATTTTTGTTTATGTGAGGAAAATTTTTTAATGACAAATTATTCTTTGACCTAGAAATAAAGAAGACAACCAGGAGAAACAATAGGAATAAGAAATAGAGATTGATGGAGAGACAAAGAAGG
This sequence comes from Pachyrhizus erosus, assembly GCA_026544285.1. Taxonomy (NCBI): domain Eukaryota; kingdom Viridiplantae; phylum Streptophyta; class Magnoliopsida; order Fabales; family Fabaceae; genus Pachyrhizus; species Pachyrhizus erosus. Next base: position 12,308 of record JAMLFT010005987.1, read on the forward strand.
CAACAAGAAGGATCTTCTACACATCTTTCTTTTGATTGTCAACCTACTCAAGAAGAACCCATGGATGATCTGGCAAACCTTGGTGGTCTTTACAACAACAATAGAGAAGCTAAAGCAAGAACTTTGGGGGAATATGTTCATCAACGTGGTCTTAGATATTTTTCTAGCATTGTCAAGCCTCTTCTAACTAATACCAAAACTATTAAGATGAAGCTAACACTTCTCAGTCTCATTAGCTCTCATCAGTTTACAATAATGGACCATAAAGATCCACACACTCATCTTTGAACATTCTATGAATTGTGTAATATAATGCGAGTAGTTGAGGATGAGGAAGAAGCTCTTTACTTGAGATTTTTTCCATTTTCTTTAGTAGTAAAAGCTAAAAATTGGTTGCAATATCGCAAAATCAAAGTTTGACCATTTAGAGCAGTGTAGAAGAAAAGCTTTTAAACAAATTTTTTCCACCTTCTAGATTCATCAATGCGAAATCAGATATAGTTGCTTTTCATTAATGAGTATATGAACCATTATGTGAAGCTTGGGAGAGATACAAATCATTGTTAAGGAAGTGTCCAAATCATGGCTTTGAAGATCTAACACAATTGCATATTTCCTACAGTGGGTTAAGGCCAAACACCAAGATGATTTTAGTTGCTATAACTGGAGGTTCCATGATGTTTGTAGGCCTTGAACAAGCTACAAGGATCATTTATGCATTTGCTTCTACTGATCAGCAAGTTCAACATGATAGGATTCTGGTGCTGAAGAAAGGAATGCTTGAATTAACTACCACTGATGTCATCCCAGCTCAAAACAAAATTCTAACCTAACCAATTAAGGCATAGACTAAACAAATGTCCAAGCTTCCTTAGCAATTACAAGTTATACAAACCAATCTTGGTCAACATCACCAAGTAATGAGGTTTGACTTTTGTGTCTAAATAGTCAAAGTTCAACATGAAAAGGCTATTAGGAAGATGAAGTTAACTATATGGTCAACCAAGGAAGACAAGGGAACTGTACTAGTAATTCTTATCCTAGTTCTTTTTCACAGGGTTGGAAGAATACTTCAAGTAACAACTATGAATGAAGACAAGAGACAAGTTCTTTAAGTAGGAAACCACCTAATCAACAACAAGGGCATTACCAACCTATTCATGATAGGACTTCTTAGTTGGAGGAATATCTAAATTAGTTCATTCAAGCTTCATTGGCTAACCAAAAGAACACCGAAGCCTCCATCAAGATTCTTGAAGTTTAAGTGGGACAAGTTGTTAAACAGTTGGCTAATCAACAAAGTGTTCCATTTTTAGCTAATACCTAAACTAATCCTAAGGAGCAGTGCATGTCTATCACTACTAGGAGTGGTAAAGAAATTGGAAAAGGTATTTGGGATAACTTAAAAGTAGAAGTTATTGTTGAAAATGAGTTGAGAGAGAATGACAAAAAAGAGTTTGAGGTAGAAGGTGAGAAAAATAAAAGAAAAATTAAGGAAGATAAAAATGAGAGTATAAATAGAGAAAAAAAAAAGAGTGAAAAAGAAAAACAAGAAGAAAAAGAAAAGAAAAGTTGGAAAAAGAAGAAAGAAAAAGAGGTTGTTAAGGCCTCACTATTGAAGAATTTACCTTATCCACATGCTCCATCAAGATAAGATAGGCAAATGCAATTTGCTAGGTTTGTAGACATTTTCAAATGATTGCATATTAATATTCCATTTTTAGAAGTTTTGGAGTAGATTCCTACCTATGATAAATTCATGAAGGAATTGCTAATAAAGAAAAGGAGCTTCATTGAGGAGGAAACCATAGAGTTGGAAGTTGGATGTAGTGCAATAATTCAAAACTATTTACCCCCAAAGTCAAAAGATTTTAAACAATTTTACCATTCTAGTCACCATTGGTAGTTTGACTATGGGAAAAACATTCCTTGATTTTAGGTGTTAACATTAACTTGATGCCTTTGTGCATGATGAAGAGAATTAGAGATTTGGAAGCCAAACCAACGAGGATGACAATACAACTAGTTGACAGATCAATGAAGTACACCTATGGTGTGGTGGAAGATTGTCTGGTCAAAGTAGATAAATTTGTGTTTCTAGTGGATTTCGTGGTCATGGATATGGAAGGAGATATGGAAGAAGATATGGAAGTTCCTCTAATGCTTGACAGACCATTCATGAAGACAACTAAGGTAACAATTAATGTAGATGATGAGAAATTTAAAATGAGAGTTCAAGATGAAGAGGTCAATTTTAATGTTTTTGAAGCTATCCAACATCCCAATGATAAAAAGAATGTTTTAGAATGGATGTCCTAAAATAAGTGTTTTTGACATTTAGGAGACAAGTGCAGGCTTCAAATCCTTTGGAGAAGGCATTGGTTGATGCATTTGAGGTTTTGAAAGATAAAGAAGAAAAAGATATTGAAGAGTGCTTGAAGGATCTCAATGCTTCCAGAAATGTCCTTATTACTTAATTTTCCATTGAAGAATTGAAAAAAGAATAGCAAGTGGAAGAACAAAAACTGGAGTTGAAGATGCTTCCCCCTTATAACTCTTTCTATGGTGAGCATTACAATGGAGAAAGGACTACAATAAAGGTCCTTCAATATAGGTTTCATTGACACAATCTATTTAAATATATTCACCATCATGTTCCAAATTGTGACACTTGTCAAAGATATGGAAGTGTTTGACTGTTGGGGTATTGATTTCGTAGGGCCTCTACCATCCTCTTTTTCCAATGAATACATACTTGTGGCAATAGATTATGTTTCAAAATAGGTAGAAGTTGTTGTAAGTTCTAAAGCAAATGCAAAAATTGTAATTAAGTTTCTAAGGAAAAACATCTTCACTAGATTTGGCACTTACAAAGTTTTGATTAGTGATCGTGGATCACATTTTTTCAACACTCAGCTTCAAAAAGTCCTAGAGCATTACAATGTGAAGCACAAAATGGTGTTACCATACCATCCCTAAATAAATGGTCAGGTTGAGGTATCTAATAGAGAGAACAAGAGAATTCTAGAAAAAATTGTGACCTCTTCCAATAAGAATTGGTCAACCAAGTTGGATGATGCTTTGTGAGCTTATAGGACCACTTTGAAGACTCCTACAAGCTTATCTTCTTTTCAGATGGTTTATGGAAAAGCTTGTCATCTTCCAATTGAATTAGAACACAAAGCCTTTTGGGCTTTGAGGTTCCTAAATATTGATCCTAAGGCAGCTAGAGAGAAAAGGAAATTATAGCTCTTGAAATTTGATGAAATGAGCCTTACTACTTATGAATCTTCAAAGAAATACAAGGAAAAAGTCAAGGCCTATCATGATAAAAAGATTTTAAAAAGGAAATTCAAACTAGGTCAATCAATCTTATTGTTTAATTCTAGGCTAAGGTTGTTATGTGGAAAATTCAAATCCAAATAGTTTGGACTTTTACCAGTAAAGAAGTTAAGCCTTATGGTGTTATTGAACTAAAAGATCCAACAACAAGAAGAAGTTGGATAGTTAATGGACAAAGGTTGAATTGAAAAGGCTTCCCCATGTGGTCAATTTGAATGATTCTTAGGGATTATGCAGTCATCAAGCTAATGACGTAAAAAAAGTTCTTACTAGGAGGGAAGCCAACATCTATCACTTTCTACTTTTTACTTTTATGCATTTGGTGTTTTATAGTTAGTTAAGTTGATTTACTATTTATTTTGCATGTGAGCTTGCTTAAGTTTGTTTTGAACTAACATTATGTACTTTTGATGGGTGTGATTTGTTTTGATTAGAGAAAGTTAAGTATCTTTATTTTTAATTAAGAAAGAAAAGGTAGAAGAAAAACAAAATTTTGAATAAATTCACTCAAGCCAAATTTTGAGGACTTAAGTGAATTATGAAACAATTTGAGGAATTGTGTTGTCTACATAATCTACTTGAGCGAAATTTTAAGGAGTTGGGCAAAAAATTATGGAGTCGTTTAAAAAACTTCTCTAGCAAAAAATCGCTCAAGTAGAAGAAAAGGCTTGAGTGAAATTCTTTCAAAGGGAATTTACTTATCTGCCTTAAAATCGCTCAAGCAAAGAAAAAGCCTTGAGCTAAAACTCTAAAATAAAAATTTGAAAATTGGAATTTAAAGACCCATATGTACGTTTTCAGTTCAACTTAAGCTATTGTCCATTTTTCATTTCTCATCACTAACTTTTCCTCTCCCCCTTTACCCAACTCTAATACCCCTTTTGACCTTCCTTTTCTCAAATTCATCCATTTTTTTGACATCCAACCCACCCCCTGCATCATTTTCATTCACTTCTTCTTCGTCTACCAAGCAAGATGTTAATTATTTTTTTTTCTTTCGGCAAGTGTACCGATTCAATTATAGTATAGTACTTTTTCAAGTACGAATGTCGTACCCACAAGGAACAGTTTCAATAAAATTTCTTATGTTATA
>JAMLFT010005988.1:0-16741 GCA_026544285.1 Pachyrhizus erosus
TTTTAAAAAATAAAAGATGAAATTAAAATTTTTATAACATAAAAAATCAAAATGATATTTTTTAATGATTTTATTATTCTAAAAGTATAATTAAAATAATCAACAATATAAAAAATATTGTTATATAATTTTTATTAAATACTTTAAAAATATATCTTTTTATATGTATTAGTATGAAATATCTACTAATTTTTGTCAATAAACTCAACTGATAACCATTAGCAAGACTCCTAATTATATTTTTTTCGTTCACTAGACTTTAATCCAAGACTATGTAAAGATTTTAATCTAGTATTTATTTTCTAACAATTAATTAATTAATTAATTAATGAGTTAATTTTATCAATTTAATTGTACAAAGTTCAAATTATAAATAATTTTATCCTTATATGAATTTAATTATAAAAATACTAAATGTGAGTTTAAAAAATTTGTTTAAAGTTAACTATTTTGTAAAATTAAAAAATATTAAAAAAATTATCTAATACAAGCTAAATTAATTCATGCACAAAAAATAATTAATATTAAAATGTTAAAAAATATAACAATAATTTTTATACTGTTCATATTTTTAAAATAAAAAAATCATTAAAAAAATATTATTGTGATCCTTTTAAGTTTTTATATTTTTATTTTTATTTTTTATGATTAAAAAATTTCATTTTAATCCTTTATGTTTTAAAATTCTCAAATTTATCTTTTATGTTTTAAAGATACTCTTTTTAATTTTTTTTTTTTACAAAAAGATGGAAAAATGATAAAAAAGATTTTCTAAAAATAGAAAAAATAAAATTAAAAATTTTAAAACATTAAGAATCAAAATAAAAAAAATACAAAAACATAATGGACCAAAAAAATATTTTAACTTTAAAAAATTAAAATAAAACAAATTTCATCTCAACATTCAACCTCAAAAAAGGATGAGAATAGTGTAGACATGTCTGTTACATCTTTCGCTTCCCATTTTTACAAACTTCTTAAAATAACTAATTTTCAATCATTATTAATTTATATTTATATTTAAAACAAGACAAATGTTCTCACAAACCACCTATAATATAATGCACCATCTTGATTCACCCTTACATTTATCTAAATTCCACATTCATACACCATAAGTAGAGTTAAATAAATGAATAACTCGTTTCGCACCCAATTATATTTGTTCGTTTAGCCTACAACTTAAACGAGTTCCATTTTAGGTTATCCGCATATGCCCTGTGTAGCCTATGAGTAAATGGATAAGCTCACGACCCACATTAAATTTTTCTAAAAATAAACTTTAAATTTAAACTAAATATGAAATATTTTTCTAATGAAAATAAATTCTCAATTATAGCATCACATCCACAACATATCTAAAGAAAAATATAATCAATAAAACTAACCATATAAAACATTTAAATTCAAAAGTCTATAAGTCTAAAGTCAATAAAAATGTAAATAATATAACTAACCATATAAAATATTTACTAATAAGTCCACAGGTAAGCCTGCAGAATCTATGAATATAGTTCCTTAGTTCACTAGTTAAACAAAACGTGTAAAATAACTCATTTTAAATAAACTTCAAAATCAAGAATTCATTCCCACTACAGGCTATGCGGACCAACTCACGGACCATTACCTATTTATCCATCTCTATCCACAAGATCCAACCCTTTCCCCTCCAACCATAGTTTGCTATCACTGAAGGTAATTTCTAGCAATGATGTTTTTTTTTTTTTTTCTAACCATCTCCGCCCTCCTTTCTAGTGATCTCTTTGACGCCAATGAGCTCAACATTCGAGTTTTCACTTTGTCCCCAGTTTCTACCATGAGGAACCTCCGTCTTCTGGCGACCAAACCCCACCAACCCCTGTGCCTTGGCTCTTCCTCTCTCATTGCCACCTACGTCACCAAGTCTGACGATGATCTCGCCACCAAATCTGAACCCCAAGCCAAACTCGTGGTCAGGCACAATGCATGTAATGCCTGCGAACACAAGGTGGACCTGTTTGGAGCCTGACCCAAGACAAAGGATACCTCATCCGAGAACACAAAGAGATGACGCATTACAAGGGATTTGGTCATGGTGAGGTTGACTTCAAATCAAGTCCATCAAAAGATTTAGGAGTAGGTGGAGCGAAGGTTGGTGAGAAAGAGGGAGGGGGAGCCAAATCTCGCGGTGCTGGTTTGCCTCTAAGTTGTTGGTCCATAGTCGATGGGGTTGTCAGCGCCAAAGAGAGCACCAAAGAGGACGGAGGAAAGGGTGAAGGTGGTGAGAAACAAAAAGAAAAAATTGCCAACGAAAATCGTCCCAGATGACGATGAATGGTGGTCATCAAAGTGGTTACTGCAGGGGGTTGTCGATCTAGAGTGGAAAGATCTATAATAATAAGATTAATCCAACTGCTAAAATTATGATCCACCTTAGCCTTCCTCTTAAAACAAATAACGTTATGACTACACTCTATGAAAATAAAATTTGCAGAACACGTTTTATCTGGTAGTATAACTACTTATTCAACCCATTTGTTAATCGCAAGCTTTTTCAAAATAACCCCTGCTAATGATACGAGCCAATTAACAGTACCAACATGATCGCTCGCACAACTAAGGCTGCCCAGCATATGATGATTCTCAAAGTAGAGGCAGAACGTCAACATAAAAACTTTTGATACAAAAAAACCCATAGCCAGCACAAAGCTTTTCTTTTCCTTTTTGGCTCTAACCTTTCCTTGTGTGCGTAAATACTAAACAGTGCTAATTCTACAAAGTATGGTCATCTCTGCTATGTGCTACTGCTAGTATCAGCTTTGATCCCCAAAAGAGCCTTTAACAGGGAGTTTTGCTATGTGAGTACATATCTACAAGCTATCTGATTACCTACATGTGAGTATATATAGTTATGTGCTATAACCTCAGTTTTTATCAGGTATTTTGGGCATCTAGTTCATTAGACATGAGCTTTTGAGATCACGTAGCATAGGATAGCTAAGTAGCAGTTTCAGGTTGTAGAGCTGCAGGACCTTCACACTCATAACCAGCCAATATAGAACAGTCCTTCAGGTGATCCAAGCCATGCACCTAGAGAATAGTCACGCTTGTATTGACATTCCTCTTTTGGTTTAAAACCTAACAACCAAATAATACCCTTTAAGATTAGCAACCAGCTGACAACTAAAATATAGGAGAATTTATAAATTGAAAGCAAAAAGGCTGAGGATATCGTGCTCACTATGTCCGTATGTTTTATAGCACACAGTGGAGAGAACTGAATCAGAGAACTTGTCCTCAAATAGCAGTTCACCAGACTTGATACTCCATAACCTTAGCTTGCAATCCTCTCCACCTGAGATGACAGGCAAAATTTTCAAACTCTAGAATGCTATATAAATAACATCACTGAAATAATACCAACCTGACATAACAAATCTCTCGGCTGGATCAACACCAATCTGCATACGATTATGAGAATTCACATGCCCTTCATAACATTGAACAGCACCCCTCTGGAGTAGACGAAGATCATAAAGCCTCATCTGAAAAGGAAAAAACAAATCATTAAGAAGTAATTTCTCTCATGATATGCAGTCTGCAAGAAATGGTGGCTACCAAGACAATTTAGGTAACAATTCTTTTTGCTATCTTGGAAGTTCTAGTAACATATATTGCCTTCATAGGACATTATATCAATCACTATATTATCTAGGTGATGCAAGACCTAGAGAATAAAATAAAGATAATCTCCCATGAAAAAAGAAATTCAATTAAATGGGATCGATTATACTTAGTTTGCGTGCATTCAATACAAATAATTCCTGTTCAATTTAAATATAAGGAATAAATTCAGCACTCTATGCCATGTAAGAGCAGACATAAATGATATAGGAAACAATTTTCCTGAAGAGTATACTAACCGATCCATCCATTGAGCTTGCCAAAAAGTACTGATCATCAAACTGTAGTGACACCAAACTAGTGTCAAACCCACAAAATAAATTACAGAAATAGTCAGTCAAAATCAATAATATTCAAATGAAGATACAAGTCAAGTAGACAACTGACACGGAAAGGTATGACTAACCAGGATATAGATGAAGGCATCCTAATGGTATGAGAAGGATATATGTCTCCTTTGAGCTGCAATGCAGGTGAAGCATAAGCATATCAACAATAGATAAAGCTAATAGTGTATCAATTATCGTAAAGTTAATTATCAGACATTGAAGAACATTTTGTTAGCATAGAACAAGAAATAACGCGTTCCATCGAATCAGAAATTTATACAGGGGTTTAAACAGATTCACAAAAAACAAAAGAAACTGCTAAAGGATGATAAACAATAAATAATGAACAAAAGTTAATTTTTTAAATAAGTAAAATAGTATGTGGGAAAACTATTAAAACATGAGAAAGTCATTCAACGTTTGACGAACTTGTTTACAAATCCAATCTCACCCAAAGTTTAAGTTAGCCTTATAGACTATTTTTTTTTATTAATTTAATTGATCATTCCTCACTTTTAGGGTTGTCAGCAGAAATGCTAAAATTTGAGTAAACCATCAATTGAAGACTTAAAATTGGTACCACAAGCCAATATTATTCCTGATATCACCAAAATAAAATAGCCATTGACTATGACAACCATCAATTAATTAGTCCTTGAAATTAAGAATAGATTTGATGACAAATGTCATTTTATTGAATGAAACAATTGAATTAAGACTAGATTTGATTCAAGATTGCAGTTGGATCTATTATACAAAGTGAATGAATTACAATGATGAAAGGCTTATCAAAATAGTTTAAAACTAATTTTTCAAGATTAAAAAAAAAAAAAAACTAGTTAGTTGATCCTCAATGCTTATATTAATGCTGGAAGAAATTAAGCTTAGTCTCAGTAAATCAAGTATAACTCAAAATTCAACAAGAGTTTTACCATCTACCATATTTTAATGACCATGACCATACAATTGCTACGGACAAAATGTTTATTTTAGTTTAATGATGCCATTGCCACATGCAACATGCCCTTGTTAATCAAGACAGTAAATTTTAAATAAATTCCTCAGCTGCTAATAGTAAAGAGCCAATTAGAATTCTTTGTAAAATTAAAAGATCCAAATACAAAAATTTAAGCTGCAGTGACATAATGTTAAAATTGGGTGACTATGAAACTAAACTACTACTCTATAAGGATGAATTCAAAGATCTAACATAAAATCATGTTTGAATCTAAAAAATGACCTAATTTTATCTTTATATATCCAGTATGCGGTACTAAAAAAATGCTATAAAATTAAATATGAAATTGTCTATCACCAATCTAGTGAGAAGCATAGTTTAAGCAGTTATAAAAACCTTAATTGTCTGCTATGTCAGAATTCAAATCTGGAAATAAGCTTTGAAAGTATCAACAAGCATACATCATTTGGCATACACAGGGAAATCCTAGTTTTCACCTTTTTCTCTTTAATAGATCTTCTTACAGTTTTTCCCCCATAATTTTTAAATCATGGTTTACTGTTTACATTATATATTCTGAATCCCTCTACAATATTTTGTTATGCTATATTTAGCTTGTTTCTTGAAATCTTCTGTCTCTAGCCACCTATCCTCAATTCTAATTTCCAAAACGAAGAAAATACCTTGAACCATTCTTTATTAGAACCTCCAACTTTCTTGTCTGAAGATGCATATGGTATCCGATGGGTAACAAGTCTACCAGAAAGGTTTTCTCTCTTCTCACGACAATCTACAGTAACTATTGCCCCATTTCTTAGCCCACATAAAATCACATTTCCCTGCAACAACAATAAGAAAATATATTGAGAATAATAGCCTCATAATATGGACAAAGGATATGTAATGGTAATTTTGTAGGAAAAAATGAAAACATAAAAAATGACAGAAATCAACAAATATCATGTTTCATTTTACATGAAAGAAGAAATTTTATTAAAGGCCAGAAAGAAGAAGATAAAAGTTAACCAGAGGATATGATATTTTCCTGAAAAAGAAATTAGAGAAGAACACAAACAAACAAATAAATAAGATCATCAGTGAAATAAAATTCCCAAGTCCCTCAGCAAATGTCAGGGATGCAACTTGAATAAAAGCACAAGTTTTGCACCAAATAGAATCCATGAATAAATGTCATGTTAAAGGACAAAGAAGCAATAGGAAATATAGAAGCACTGATACCCGGCCATAATACTAATGAATCTTAAAGTAATGAATTCCCTCCTTTTTGCTAATATATATATATATATATATATAACTGCCCCAAATCCAAACTGATGTAAAATAATAGAGAGAAAATAATGATTTGGTCCGCAGAAGAGAGAGAGACTCTTAAATTGACACCAAAGATAATATTAACCAAAAAATGGTGCAGTTCTGATTCACATGATCAGAACTGAACAAAAATACAAGACTGAACAGAAGATCTTCACTTAGTCTCTTCAAGAGGCCCACTCTCCACTTTGCCAATACCTCACCCAAAGCTATCTTATTCCTTGTCTCTCCTATTTATTCTCCCCCTCCCAAGTGTAACTAACTCATCTTATTCCAATAAAATCCCAGCTGTTCAATTACTGACAGTCGTTACAATAATCATTATTCCCACAACTGGATTCTCTTGACTCATTCTTCCCTTTCTATTTTGCCCAACATATACCCTTTTAACGAATGGCCAACTCTCAATAGCCAATACTCTCACCCCTCCCCCCCAAACGAGCCACCTTGTCATCAAGGGGAAAAGATCTCTGGATGGACTCCATGGTCTCCCACAAATTCTCAAAGGATTGCAAACCCTTCCATTTGATGAGCACTAGTTGATTGCCAACTGAGTCTACGCGAACCTCTCCACATCTTCAGGTTGTCGGTCCAATATCAAGTCCTTCATCAGCACAGGGGGAAACTGTTGTGTTGTACAGTAGGGGGTATGGCAGTCTTCAAAAGTGAGACATGGAAGACTGGGTGAATACGACTATGATCTGGTAATTGGAGCTTGTAAGCAACTTGCCCCACCCTTTGCAATATTGTAAAGGGTCCACAGAATGGTGGACTTAACTTTTCATTCATCGTTTTAGCTATAGAACTAGATGTATAGGATTGCAGTTATAAGTAGACCAAATTCCCCATGCTAAACTAGGCATCTTTTCTTGTCAGCTTGCAGTTTCATGTGATCTCTGGCCTTAACCTGATTTCCCTTCAACTCGTCTAGAATCTGGTCTATTTCCCTGATTTGTCAATCTTCTTCCAAGGTTTGTTGCATTGTTTCAAAACCCTGCTCCTGTGATTCAGTCGCCCCTCCATGCATGTGTTCACCATCAATTGCTCCCAGAATCATAGGAGCTTTGATACAAGTTGTTAAACTGACACCAAGGATAAAAGGAAATTGAATATTATTCGCATAAAGAATGGTGCAGTTCTGATTCACATGGTCAGAACCAAACAAGAATACAAGACTGAATACAAAATCTTCACGAAGCCTCTTCAAGTGGCCCACTCTCTACTTTGCCAATACCTGACCGAAAAGCTATCTTATTCCTTGCCTTTTTCCCTATTTATTCTCCTCCTCCCAAGCTTAACTCACTCAACTTAGTCCAACTAATTCCCAGCTGTTCAATTACTGACAGCTGTTACGATCATGATTCCCTCAACAGAATCAGACCGATTCTCTTGACTCTTGCTTCCCTTTATATTTTGCCTAACATATACCCTTTAAACTAATGGGTGACTATTAGAAACACTGCAAAAAAGGCTACAGGATGAAGCATGATGTGTAAATTTTTGCTAGCTAAGTAAATTGACTGCTGCTTTTAGACAAATCTAATTTAACCAGATGCCCTTAGAAACAAATGCTAGTCTCCATGTTCCTGGTCTAGAGATAAGATCAAAAGAATAGAAAAACAAGTGGGACTCACTCTGTAAGCCTCTGATGGTAAGTTACTGTGAGACATTACCTTTTATGCATATCCACTGTCTAACTGCTAAAAATATATTCCTTTTGTCTAACATCAATCACAACATCAAGGTTATCAAACTTGAGAGTCTACGTAGACTCATGAGAGGTCTACAAACTCAACTCATAAATTTGTAAGCTTCATATTAAAAAATAATAAAATACCTATAAATAACACAATAATTTACTAAAATTGGTGGTATTGAATATCAAACACAAAAAAAAAAAACAAATTTAACAAATAAAATTATTAAAACTAGTGAAATGCAGTAAATTACATGAATAGGGCAACTGACAACAGAGACAGCCAAGAAGCCAACAATAAGGAAAATTAATTAATCACAAGCTCACAACAGATTGAAAAAAATGTATAGATAAGATGAATAGGTTACATTAAAACAGAGCCTTCACTGAAATAAAAATGGAGCCTTAACCAAAACAGAATCGCACCTTCACTAGAACAGAAGCGATTCACAAGTGAAAGCATAAGATTGAAACAAAAATGGATCGTGACGGAGAAAGAAAATCACGATTTGAGATTGAGAGAGAAAGGTAAGAAAGGTATGTCTGGGGGCCTTCATTTCTGGATCACAAATTAAAGAAAATGAGGACTTGCTTCCTTTGTTTTAGGATCGAAACACAAAATTGAACAAACTTGAAATGCACAAAAAAAAAAAAAAAACAAATGCATTTTTGGTTAATAAATTTTAACCAACAAACTCGTCAACCCGATCTTAAACTCGTGAGTTAGCAAGAGTTTATCCAGAGTCTATCGAGTTAACTTGCAGTGTGTAAGTGAACTCATAAACTCATAAAAGTTTAAGAGTTAACTTGAAAGCTTGATAATCATGCACAACATTCCCCTTTGAACCTTTATTATAATGTCTTTTTCAAAATGAGCAATCAACAATTAAATAACCCTGCTTCTGTTTCAGGTGTGTTTAATAAGAATAAATAGTGCAAGTGATTGATGATATGTTATGGAATAGTACAAATGCCAGCAGTTATGTAAACTAGGCAAATTTTTGGTTCATATTCATTAATTTGAGAATTAAATTTACAAATACATTTTCATTCATGAAGACATGGACACATGGTGAAAACTGCAGATTTTCTTTAATTTAATGATTTATTTGCTTGAAAGAAAATGTCCTGGGCAGTATTTAATATATATTAGGAATAACTTGCCATTTTTCAAAATAAAAAGGGGTAACTTACCGAATTAACAATCTGTTGTGCAAAAACATCACTTTTACAATGTAAAAACCATGATATCATCCCAGTTTCCAAATCCACTGAAGCACCTCCCAAATTTGTACCTAACAAAGATAAAACACAAATAAATATCTTGCAAAAAATTAGATATAAAAGTACAGGGGGGGAAAATTGTAGTGTCTAAAAGTTTGTTCAGATATTTCTTATGAAAGAGGGTATGTATCAGTATTGCAACCGTCATGTTCATGAACTACCAAAACTTAATAAATTATTTCCCATGGCACATATTTCATTATCTTAATCTGATAAAAATAGAAGCAAATGGAGACAAGAGACAGATGCAAAACAAAACAGATTGATACAGGCTACACTAGATCATTCCATGTAGCTAAATTTTATAACCTGAAAATCATAGATTTAATGGATTAGGAATAGTATTTCTACATGAATGGGGTGAAAAATACCGAAATATAATAAATCTGTTGGTGAACAGAAGCAAATATAGTATCTCAACAATCCAGATTTCTTGCTAAACTGTTGACAAAAGTTTGGGTGTATGTTATGGCCCAAATTATTTATACCTTGCAACCTATAGCTATCCGTAATAATCAAAACTCAACTGGGTTGGAATCTATATAGGAAAGTGCTAAGGAGGAAACATTCAACATAATAACAGATCAGCAAGGCCATGAATTAACGTTAACAGTTAAGTACAAATTCCTCACAAAATGTCAAGTGGCTGTATCTACATTTAAAATTAGTTGGCATAGGCACATGCATCTTAGCATGCATGTGCCTGTGTACGTGTGTGTGAGAGAGAAAGAGTAAGAAGAGCGATATGTAACTTGCCAATTACAGCCTGATGTCTGTTATAATCATATTCTGATGTCCAAATAGTACACCTGAAAGAAGCAATTTCCTCTAGTCCGCTCCATGTGTTCAGTATACCTGGTCCAAGATTTAATGGTTCAACAAGATCAAGAGTATAAACTGATCCACCTGATGTCTCTGATCCCAAAGTAGTAAATCTATTTTCATGTTAAGATCTTTCACTTCAAGATTAATTTTATCATAAATAAATGAAAGTGTTCCAATATTGATGATAGAGAGGATTCAACAAGTCAAATATAAACAATACTATATAGCTAATCTTGGTAATCCAATGTCACATGGATGATCAAGATTAGAAGTTATATGAAGGTCATATGACTAAATGTTTTACTTTTAACCATATATATATTTACATGACTATATAGTGCATGCAGAGAAATAACCAAAAATACTCAAAAGGATACAATGCATGTCCAACAATACGACCATCATTGACAGCATGAGAAGAGCACTTTGGACCCAATCTTATAGAAGATATTCTGGAGGACATAAGCAGTGCAGCTCGATTAGGTTTGAAAACCGGCTTAAGCACGTCATTATGCTCATCTATTCTCCCTTTAACATAATTCTTCACACAATCTGCCCTCCATTTTGTCCCACCATCATAATATTGCCCAACCCCTCCAACTTGAGAAAAACTGCAGAATACCAAATTTCACAAACAACTAGTAAATAGTAATCAACGTTAACAAGAATCAAATGAATAGTCAACATCTGTCAGGTTCAAATGCAACAAGTATGATCCAGTCAGTTTGCAGGATCATCAAAGTACTGATAATATATTGACATAAATTGATATCGGTTGTTTATTAGAGTACTAGGACAACGTTGCAAAATGAAGATTAAAACAAAACTAAAAAACAAATTGAATAGTTTAATGTCAAGATGAAACGATACACACCAATTGATCAAGATAAACATACTGACTGTTGGTCTTATGATTATGAAGGTAGCAGTGTTTTAAATCCCAGATTGCAGAGCATACTGGATTGCCCAAAAATGGTATAGCAGGATAGCTGCTATTTTGAAATTTTTTATAGTCTATATATATATATATATATATATATATATATATTCTCAAAAATAATAAAAATTACTTAAAATTAATGACATTAATAATTAACAATAAAAAGCCATAGGTGTCTTAAACAAAACATACAAGTAAATACCAACAAAAGTCAAATACAAGTTTTCTAAATAGGAATAATCAATTATCATTGTCTAAACCCATGTTGTCTTCTTTATCATTTTCACTACTATTACAGCAGTAGATTTCCTCTAATCCACAACTGCCACTACATTAAACTGTTCTGCTATGGCAGCCCCTATAGCAGGCAGAGGCTGCATTACTACACAGCTATAGCACCACTATTTTAACCCTGGAAGTTAGGTGATAGACTTACCAGCTACTTAACTGTATCTCAATCTTCTATATTCTATCTGCAATAAAAGAAGATATCTAATTCCTCTTTCTCTATGATAATAACTCAGGATCTTTTATTCTTTATTGAGCTGAGCTTGGCACTGATTGATCTAATTTGCAATTACAGACTTAATTTCTGCTTTCTGTTTTAAACTTTTTACTTGGAAGAGTTTATCTGACTTAATAAGCACAAATAATTTTGTACATGGAAAATGCTAGCAACACACTCTTTCAAACACTATTATTAGCTGAAATTTATTGGACTCCTGAAATAAAGTAGGTCTCACTCTGTATTGAATGAGCTCAATTCATAATTTTTGTGATTCCCATTACATTTTTACCAATGGTAGAGTGTATGCTGGGAATAGTGCATTAAAGAGTGTGTTAGTAGTACTCCTCTTTTGTCTATTTGGATGAGCTTATAATTATTCATTTTGCTATCCATTGTCCTAAGAGCAATGTTTAAGAAATCAATAAATAGAAAGATTTTATTCGAAATCATAAAAAGGAATATGAAGCATCAATACTTTCATTTGCTTACATGTCTGTATCTAATACCAATATTCTAGGATACTTCACTGATAGATAAGTGTGAAGCATCTAAGCTTTTTAAAAAAGATATAAAGATTTAATATAGCTACACATGAGACAGAGAAAAATATATAATATAGAAACATAGAAACATCGTCCCTTGATGAATTAAAAATGAAAATTCTCTTCTTTATGGATGATATCTAGAAAGGAATGAGATTGATACTATAGCTATTTGTAGAAAATAAGACGTGATTTATGATGACAATGATTTATAATTTTTATTTTATTTTTGGTAATGTCCATGAAACATGTTATTAATTTGGATTTGCAAAATTATAATTATATATTTTATATCTTATATGAAATTTTATACGTATCTAGTTATGTATCTTACACGTATTGTAATCTACATTTTTAAAATAATCATACCCCTGTATCAGATATGTATCATATTTGATACATGCAGCCAACCCTGAAAATGGGATGACAGGATAGCGAGATGACCACTATGCTAATATTTGTTGTTTATATTAAATATTAAATAATTAAATAATTAATATATATATATATATATAAATGTTTAATAACAGCGTAAGTCAAGTAATATAAAAGAAAAAATACATGAAAGAAGAAACATAAAACAAAACATAGGTTGGCCGGAAACTCCACCAGAGTGCCATGGGTTGGTGGAAACTCCACAAAAGTGCCATGGGTTGGCCGGGAACACAGCTAGGAGCTCTGCATCAAATGGTGCTCATCAAAGAGAGAAGAGACCAGCGTCATTTAGCCTTCAAAAGGTTTGAATGGGGAAATAGAGTAAGATAAAATAAATGGGGGCAAAACTCCAATATTGCCCTCCACTTAAACATTATAAAACGTTGTTGTTCACCCCACTGTAGGCGTGACAGTAAACTGCACTGCAACATGCTCTATTTTGCAGAACACTGCCTCTCCGGCACAATCACAACGCTACAACGCACAATTAACTACTATGTGCATCATATGTACTAGTAAGATGAGAAGTGCTAGCAACATACTCTATTATTAGGTAAAATTTATTGGAAACTACAAAATCATGAGTGCAACTCATTAAATAAGAATTAGAACCACAAAAATTTATGATTTCTAATAAATTTTAATCAATAATAGTGTGTCTAAATAGGTGCGTTAGACAAGTGTTACTAGCATTGCTCTTAGTTAGTAAGATTAAATGTTACACTTCACGATAAAAACTTTACACTTTGATATAAGAGCAACGGTTTCGGTTAGCAAAAATATGTTATTTTACTTTATACATTTTAATGAGATCATAAAATTATACAAAGATTTACTCGTTTAATTTAACTTATATAAATAGTTAGAAACAACTATAAAACATGTTTACATCCATTTCATAATTGATAAAAGACACAATTCAATCATAAAGGTTAGAAAATAAAGATTCTCTCAACCATCCTATATTAAATTATAGAATGCAAGCAAGCACAACGACAAACAGAAAACACATGTATGCACATAGACACAAGTTACCTCATCGAGCCGTTTAAGCTGCCCGTTAACAAAACATCAGTTTCAGTTTGCCCCTCCGATGTCTGCACATCAACGCGCAAGTGTTCCAAAGCAATAATACCCATCCTATCAGTACCCCGATACTTCCAGACCTGCAAAATTCAATCTTACATTAGATTCAAAACTCACTACAACATAGAAAAGGAGGAAACGAAAGCAATTCGCACCACAGGTTTAGATGCTTGTATTTTCCGGAATTCCTCGGTGAAGTTACTTTTGCAATAGCGAGAGGCAATGACATGGTGACCGTCTAACTCCCTAGCCTGAAGCAGCTTAGACAAGGTTCTGTTTCTAAGCTTCCTACAACAACTCCTCTCACTTTCCTGTAACTAAAATCAGTCAAGTTTTAAGTTCAATTCAATTCAAGGAGTAATGTATAACCCTAATAAGCCAATGCATTAAGGCTTTGCAAATGAATAAACCATCAAATTGGTCCCTAAAGTACTGCCCTCTCTCCTAACCAGTCCTTCAAGTAATAAAATTATACAATTAGTCCTTAAAGCGTTAGAAACCATGCTACATAGTTGTTCAAGTATTGAAAAATCCTTTAACTCAGTCCCTCAATGTTAGTAAAATATATTAACTTGGGGAATAAACTGATAGATTTTCAATACTTTACCAATTACTTATATAATTTTATTACTTTAAAACTATTTAAGAGAGAGATTAATACTTTAGGAACTAAATTGATGATTTACCCTTTTACAAATATTATATATACCTGATCGGAAGAGGTCTGGGATGACTTGAGAGTAGGGGTCTTAGGCTTAGAAGAAGAGCCAGGAATGGGGCCTTTGATGGGGAAATACCTGTTCTTCTGAGGGTCATAATAAAACCCTGGAAGCTCTGTTGCAAAAAACACCGTTACTCCATTACAATACATTGAATTATTAATTATGCATTGGGATGAATAAACATATATGTAAGTGAGATTGGAACAAATTGATTCACCTTTTGCTTGCGGCATGTATCCGTCGCTGCAGAATCGAAGAAAACCAGCGAAGAGAGTGCGGTTTGTTCGTCGGAGGAGGAAATACGCCACGCTGTATGAGGTTTGGGAGTGAGTGAGAGGAGAAAGAGAATAACGTCACTTATTTTAAGCGGTGAATTTAGTTTGCAGCTCCACTCTCTGATCTTGGTTGGGAAATGTGGGTCATTTGTTACAATTAATGAAAAATAAATATATTATGAGATACAATATTGTAGTAATTATTTTTTACAGATTTAAAAAATAATTTATGTTTGTGTATTAGTATCGAAATTATAAAAATTACTTTTAAGAAAAAGAGTAATGATTTTATGAGACATTATTTAAAATAATTTTATTTTATTATATTTTTTATTTTTTATAGCTCCTAATTATTTTGAAAAACTTAAAGCTCACAATTACAAAGGTTAAGTAGCTGTTATATTATTATATATAATACTATAACTAGTAAAGTGACTAAGTGCATGTAAAAAAAATGTTTGAAACAAAAGTAATTTTGTTGAAAGATCCAAATCCTTATTTTTATTTTTAGTTTATTTTATTTATTAAATTTACATTGAAATATGTGTACAACATTTTTAACTTCAATTTTCAACTTCAATTCAATTCAAACATGCACTAATGTATCATCCGCGTAACATATTTTTTCGATACTTGGTATCAATGAAACCAAAAAGATAAAAGAAAAAACTTATGAAACTCATTAAGGATTGTTTGTTTAAATTTAATTTTTTTAAAAAATAAATTTAATAATTATGTGATTTTAATCATTCAAGTTTCAATTGTGTCAAATGAGTCTTTTAAATATCTCAAATATATAATTTTAGTTTTATAATGTAATTTTAGTATTTTATATATTATAATTATATAATTTTAGTTTATCAAATTATATATTTGTATGATTTTAAAATTTTATAATTATAATATTTAAAAAATTAAAATTATATAATTAAAAACATATATTTATTACATTTAATAGAACTAAATAATATAATTAAAATTTAAGATATTAAATTATACAATTATAACATTTAATAGATAAAAAATATAATTAAATTATTTTAAAATTATTCCTTTGCGGGTTAGGTAAATAGAACATGCATGACATTTAGTGCCATAATAATTACCCATCATATATTTCACCTCATACCAGCCAACTCATGGTATAGGCTGCAGTGTTCTAAGCGATCGTATGAGGCAAAATGGTTTGAAAACCAATCTTTAAAGCACGAGACATTTTACTTATTTTTTTATTTTTTTTACTGGTTAAAAAGTTGGTTAGTTTGTTTAATAAATATATTTTTAATGTTTTTTCAAATTTTATTTTAAATAACATTTTTTAAAGGTTATTTTTAATTTTTTATATTTAATTAACTTGTCCTTGAATATTAATAAATTTTTAATATGAAATATAATTTTATTATATTTTTTTCTTTCATTTATATGGTAAAAAAAATTATTTTTTATTTTTTTTATGTAAGATGGATTTTTTTATTTTTATATTTTTATTATATAAGATATTGATAATGATTGATAACAAATTTATTTTATTTTATTTTATTATTATTATTATATTTTAAATAGTTTTGTAATATATTATTAATTTTAATTATTATATTGTTTATAATTTTATTTATTTATACTTTAAGATACTGATATTATTAGATGGTATGTTTATTTGATTATTTTTTTTTATTTTTTAATATTTTAATAAGTAGAACTACAATTAGAGATTACTCGTATTTTAAAAATATTTGTTAGAGTTCAATTAACTAAAATTTAATTTATGATGAAGATATGATATTATTATAAGATTATTTTTTATAAATAATTATGCAAATTTTAAAAATTAAATAGTGTTTAACAATTTATTTAATTGTATTAAATTAATAATTATATAATTTTTTATATGATTGATATAATTGATACAAATTACTTGGTAATTAAAATTAATTATAATTAACAATAATAAAAATTAATTATATCAATTTTTAGTTGATATTAATTATAGATTAACAAAAACTGTTGAAAATATTAAATCGTCAATTTTAACAAAAATAGTTAAATTTTAAATATAAATTTTATTTTGTTAACATCAATTTTATAAACTAAACAGATAATTATATAATAAAAAACTATATACTTTTAAATATATAACTGTGCATGC
>JAMLFT010005989.1:0-16740 GCA_026544285.1 Pachyrhizus erosus
TATCATTAAATTAAAGTCACTTCATATAAATCATATTTATCAAATTTTATATTAATCAAACATCGTTTGATACCTCGTTCGTATAAATTTATTTCACTTCATGTGCATACATATTCATCCATTATATTTTTTAGTTTACAAAACTTTCTTTAAAAATTTTAAAATGTCATTACTTCACCTTATTACACACTTTTTTCACTAATACTAAGAATTAAAGTAAAAAATATTTTTTATTGAACAAATAGATAAATTGAGATGAGTTAATTTTAATTTAACTAATATCATGAACTCAACGTTATGAGTATTTAATTATATAATTGTATTAAATATTTATTTTTTTTTACAATTTTAATAAAAACAAAATAACTAATGAGACTTGAGTATTTTTTTCCCCACTCAAGCATTATTCTTTAAAACTAGAGGATGCGACACGGTTTTAGTTATAGGTAGAATTTTTACACAATTTTTTTTTATTTCTTTCTATTCATATTTCTTATCAGTTGTTACAATCAAAATTAAAAAGAAAATACAACATTTTTAAAAAATGTTATTAATTTTTATTTTAATTACAAAATAACAATTCTGTTAACGATTATTCTTAGGATAAAATAAGTTTTTTAATAGACTCTCAAGTTAGATCAGGCTTTAAAAAAGTTTGGTAAAATTTTAAAAAATTCCATGCCAAATAAATAAGTGAGATTTAGACTTTAAATGTAGAAAACAAAAACTACATTTATTTAAGACAAAGTCTTCTAAAAAATATCGAGACAGTCTAGTTTGACCCAGTCCTTTTCTACTCTTACCTAGAAAAAAAAAACTGTACCTCCCTTCAGTATTTACTATTTATTCTCATCTTTCTTATTTGGTAATTCTCAATTCTTAAAATTGTAAGTATAGATTATTCTAATATTTTACTTTTAGTAATGATATAGGAATATTCCATGACATTAAATATTTTATTAACATTGTTATTTATTATTTATCATATAAATACATCTGTCTCTGAATGTTTAAATGTTCATGCATTTTTTTTAGTTTACAAAACTTTATCTAACTCATTGACTTTTCAAAATGTGGTTACTTCATTTTATTACTACACTTTTATCATTAATATTAAGAATTAAAGCAAATAATATATATTTATTATTAAGCTCATAATTAACTAATACGAGTTAGTTTCAATTTAACTGATGATATTAAATTTAAGGCATGAATATATAACTACATAGTTACTTTAAATATGCAAGAAAAGAATTTTGCTTCTTATAATAATGTTAGGAACTAAAATGAAACTTTAGTCATTCTTTTTTCTTCTCGAGCAATTGTTCCTTAAAATTAGGGCATGCAACACGCTTAAAGTTATAGATAGAATTTGCCAAATTCTATACTTCTTGTCAGTTGTCACAATCAAAATTACAATACGTAGTTTTTTTTTTAAATGTTGTTGTTAATTTTCATTTTAATAAAATAACAACAAATTTGCTAACTACTGTTCTTAAGACAATAACAGAATAATCAATAATTTTTTTTATTAAAATTCATAATAATAATACATTAGTAGCACTTAAGTTACAATTTTAATAAAAAATAATAATATTAAGCTCTTTTAAAACTAGTTAGTTATATATATTTTTTATTTAAGCTTTACTAACTAATGTTCTTGAAAGTACTAATAGTGAAGGAATTAAAATGATCTGTTATTAAAAAACATTAAGTGTTTACTAATGTATTATTATTATTATTATTATTATTATTATTATTAATTTGGATCGATTTAAAAGACAAAGTAAACAAAAAAATAACGGGATCAAACTAAAAATAAAAAATATAAACAAGGGATAAAAATGCCTTTTAAAAAATTAGGAATCTGATTGCAAGACTGTGAAATTAAAATAACAGGGGAAAAAATTATTAAACTTTTACTAGAATCAACATTACATGTTAAATAACCTACTGTACATTTCGTGAAGAATTAACTCATCGGTCATCACTGGCAATATTTTCTTTCTTCATTTTTTGATAAATCAGATTTCCTTTTTCTAATATTAAAGTCTTTCATGTGTATCCAAAAAAAAGTCTTTCAAAATGTTGAGGTGACTTGTAAATACAATTATTAATGTGAAAAAGAATGTTAAAATTATAAAATTAAATCAAGATTTAATTTCTTTAATTTAGTATCTATATTTTAAAATATTTCATTTTAGTTTCTATAATTACAAAAACTTTCTATTTTAATATCTATAATTTAAAATATCTTGTTTTGATTCTTTTAATTTAATTTCTATTGTATACATTATTATATATAGATACTTTAAAATTATTATATAACTCAGATTATCTAAATATTTTTTACTCTCAATTTTAATTTTATAATAATTTTAAAAAATATGAATATAAAATATTAAATAATTTTAGACACCAAAAATCGAAATAGTTAAAAAATTATAATTTAGACATCAAAATAAAATATTTTAAATTATAAATACTTAAATGAAAAATTCTTGTAATTATAGAAATCAAAATTATATGTTTTAAATTATAAGTATTAAAATGAAAAAAAAAATTATAATTATAAGAAAAAGTAATTAAATCTTAAATCAATATTTTGTTTTGGTGAACAAAATTTAACCAAACTGAAGAATCGTGTATAGTCATATTATGCTTGCACACCCATCGTGCCTTGAAAGGAAGGCAACATCGCACGGCAATGCTAAGCATGCAAAGTGAAAAAAATGAAAAAAAAACAAACATAAATACATTCTTAGACATATATTTCCA
This sequence comes from Pachyrhizus erosus, assembly GCA_026544285.1. Taxonomy (NCBI): domain Eukaryota; kingdom Viridiplantae; phylum Streptophyta; class Magnoliopsida; order Fabales; family Fabaceae; genus Pachyrhizus; species Pachyrhizus erosus. Next base: position 2,779 of record JAMLFT010005989.1, read on the forward strand.
GGGAAAATAATTAACGATTAAAACTGAATCCAACCTACTATAAAATGATTATAGTAGTAAATGAATTTCAAAGAATTGAGAAATGTGCTAAAAATTTAATGAACACATAAGTTTTTCTTGTATTATATGAAAAATTGAAATTAACCCAATTCAACTAAATAAAATATACGAAAAATAAATGAACCATCCTCTACTTCCTGAAAATACATACATATCATTTTTCTAGCACTTCACTCCCAAACCCTTATTTGGAAATGATGCTTTTCCACTTCAGTCTCAGTCTCAGTCTCAGGATGGAGGGAAGAAACGATTGAGGTTGAAAGGGAGGGTGTAAAATTCTTCATTGCGGCTATCTCCTTTAAATGTTCTAAACTTAGCCCACCATGGCATTCCCCTATCTTTGGCACTATTCTTGTAGTCAAGAGTGTTGTCCAAAAACACAGCAACAATCAATGCAACCGTTGGGGAAGAGAAGAATATAGTATTAAGGAAATCATTAAACTGCAAAACCAAAGGATAAAACTTAATTTCATTATTATAATTTCTATGCAAAAAATGAATGCTAATGCATATCAAGGTCCTAAAATTGGTTTCAATTAACTATAAGACAAAATTTAGTTGCAGTTTGTCAAGTATTTTTTTTTAGTATACTCTAATAATCAGGATGTGATGACTTGTAATATCAATCTTTATTATATAGTTTATCAAGTGAAACTTCAATTTTAATTGAAAAGTAAAAGAAAAAAATTAATTGAAACGACGTACAAGTTTTGTCCTTGAATATAATGTTAACTATGAGAGAGAGAAAACAATGAACTAACCCATCCGGCATTGGTATGAGCAGGGCCATGAAAGGCCCTGATAGTGTATTCTCTGAAATACTCAGGAATGGACAAACCTAAGAAGAGGGCAACGCCACAAATAAAGAGGTTCCTCATTGAGTTCATGTTAGTGAACTGCAAAAATGATAGACCCACAGAAGCTGGAAAAACAAAATTAGAAATTGTCTGTCATATAACAAGGGAGAGGAAGGAATCAAATAGTAAAATAAAAAAGCTTAGTTAGTTAGTTAGTTTAGTTGGTGGTACTCACCCACAATACCAAACAAAACACAGTACACAGCTGCAAACATGGGGAATGGTATTGATGCAAATAGAGCTCCAAATTTCCCTGAAGAAAGAAGCAAATTATGTATTTTAAGTAATTTGTGAAATTAATTGGAAATAATTTACACATTTATGTTGTTCCACTCACCTAACATTGAGAAGAATATCATAAAGCCAGCTGAAACTTGAATGACCCTTCTACTGCCAATACGATTGCTTCCTAGCAGCCCCACATTCTCTCTGTCATAGTCCTAAAAGAATCAATTTGTGCCCCCATAAAAAGTGAAGAAAAGCATGAGTTCACTTCATGAAGAATGATAGCACTTACACAGAAACTGTAGAACCAGTGAGTGTTCCAAAAAGGCCATTCAGCAAGATTCCAATTCCCTGCCAACCAATACCACGGCTCAGCACGTGAGCAGGAGGTGGTGTGGCACTTGCTAGACGTGATGCAGCTTTGTATGCCCCAGTTGACTGAAAAATAAAAAGTCATTCTTTAAGAAATACTCGATGTTTATACTATATGTTTTAGTCACAATCACAATTTATGATGCAGGATATATTTATTAACTTTTATAATAATAATTACTTTAAAAATTACACATAATTTTTTATTAGTTAATAATATAAAACGTTTTACACTTTATAACTTGTCAACAAAAAAAAAAAAAGACCATTTATTTTTATGCACGTGGCAATACCTCAACTAATGAGACTAACACAGCAGCCATCATTCCAAAAGCATGACCAGCATCAAATGTAGGAGCACCCCACTCGAGAGGGTATGGAATCTTTATCCTGTCCACATGTTCAAGAGTCAATAACTAACTCAAACATATTCTTTGCTATGTCCATGAACATAATTATTTCTGAACAGTAAAAGTATGTGTGTTTACAAATGTGCAACTACAAAGATGCTCTTAACAGTACCAACCATGGAGCAGAAGAAATGAGGTTGGCCCTGTCTGTCCTGCAACTACGTTGGGTTAAGTCCGGTCGGTGTTTGTATGCTCCACTTGCAGTTAACAAATGTGCATATGCCCATATCACTGTTGTTGATATGAGTAGAGCAAATCTCTCTAGTATAGGTACTTGTCTTACCTGAAAATTCTTCAAGTACTGCATACAACACATAATTAGGAGTGGCTAAAGACAAAGGTTTAACATATTAATCTTATTAGTTCAAACCAATGCTGGTAAACCAAATTAAAAAGAAAGGTAGGATTTGGACAATTTCAAAGAGACTATTTTTTTTTTTTTTTTTTACTTGTGTGAGGTAACTTCAGTAAATCTAATTTGTACCTGAGAGAAGGCTATAAACAGGATTAGCATGGGAATTCCAATTTCAACGCAAGTCCCCACCTGTGAAAGGACAGAGTAATATGTTAAACAATATGAGCCAAGAAAATACTAATAAATTTCACAATTAACATATCCTGACAAATAGTACTAGCAACATGTGCTTTAGTGTTATGTACCACAAGGAAGCCTCTGTCAAATAATCCAAAACCAACTAAGGCAATTACTGGAACCATTCCAAGTGGGCTAAAAAATCTGAATAAAAAAAGGAAGGAAAATGACATTAGTTATTAGACATATAAATTATGGAATGTGGCATTCAAGTTTCATGTTAATAGCATATATTTGACTTTGACTTCCAAAGGATATGCATATACATTTCACATTAAAAAAAAAAACTTACCTAGAACAAATAGCCCATATTTGACTAAATCCCAATATTATTTGTATGCTTGAAGCTACTATTAGAGCTCCTTGGACTGCTCTCATTGTGCTAAGAAATCTCTGGAGACGAATGAAAGCGCATTAGTTTAAGCAACGATGATAACAAGTACAAGATAATTTTGCGTGCTTTATCATACACATTATTATTCATAACTTTGTCCCAAGTTATTTTTCCTGTAATAAATGGCTAATAAAAGAAGACAAATTTCACCAACATGTGTAGGGCCCACATCCTATCAATAAGCTTAACAATAAATATAGTACTAATGTGTATTGCTGGCTACTCTGTAAAGATCTTTTTCTAGTTAGGACCATATATGTTCATAATGAATAAGCTTTAAATGTTCATATGCTTACAACGTTCATAGGTAATGTGAACTTTAACAATTGAATTCAGGACAAAATATAAAAGAGAGATTACGGAAATACACTGACCAAATGTGGGTCCTCTATCGTTGCAAAAGAAGGATCACGAATTATAGATATAACGGGTACCATGAATGCATATGATCCTCCTACCACGGTAGGCAATCGCGTTCCAAAGAGAGTCTGCAAAAGTGTATTAATTCCTTCAACAAAAAGGAGGGTTTGTACCACCCTCACTTTATCATCCTGAACCAACAAGTCAATATATGAATGTCAAATCTCTCTCTATATTCTGGGCCACCAATTTCATTTAAGTGGAATCCCACCCTCTTCATTTTAGTATTTGACAAAATCAAATACATAAAACAAAAACAATTAATCAAAACTTCAAAACTTTTCCTTTGTATAGATTTGCTAATAGTACATCAAAAGAATCAGTATCAACCAAAACAATAAAACAAACGTACTGAAGTAGTTAAAACTTAAAAGGATTTGAACATAGAAATAGCTTACATCACTTCCACCCATCACAGGAACCAGAAATGAAGGGATCATCACTGCCGTTCCTAAGGCCAAAATGTAATGCTGGAAACCCAAAGCTATTGTCTCAGCTGTTAACAATTTAACATATGTATCACTCACACTCACAGAGAAAACAAAACTAGGAAACATAACACAAACAATGCAGTTTGAGAAAAGATTAAAGCTGGTTATGCATACCCCAAGATGGGTTTGAATCTATACAATACTCTAAGCCTTGAAGTTGGTCCATTGGGGGGTGGCTTATCTCCTCAGGCTTTACAGCTGCCATGATCACTACCCACTTTTACAACTCTTTTCTTGCTTCCAAATCCTACTGCTTATGAAGCACACAAGAAGAAGCAGAAACAACACCAAGAGGACAAAGACACACACACACACTTTGATCCTCTCAGATAGAAAGTGAAAGTAAAGAAACTAAGTGATTCAGGAATGAAACTGATAGAGCCACTGTATGATGTTGAGAAGCCCACAACAAATCATGGAAATAAGAGATGAAAAAAGGAAAAGATGAAAAAAAAAGTTCTCTAGCACTGAGCACTAAGGCCTTTTCCTCTTCAACTTTGTTATCAGTTGCTATCTTCTATGTCTGCTTTTGATTTATTTACGTTATATATATCAAAGGGTTCCGTTAATTTTCAATATCCCCATAATGCCCCTTAAGGAACTTCCAAAAAACTGAACTCAAATGTTACCGTTGCTTCACTGTTCCCATTAAACTTTACAACTAATTATTTTTTTTGGATGTAACCAAGTGCAAAAGGGCATCAGATAGAAAGATTTTAATGATAGATGTTAACTAGAGTTTGCTACAAGGTTTGAATAAAGGTCAAAGTTTTAACATACACATAGTTAATATATTGGAATTAATATTCAATGTACAAATTTTAATTATATTTAATGTATTTTTTATAAATGAACACATTTAATATCTCATCTTGGATGTCATACTCGTAATAGCAACTAGTAAATTTGTATTGGAAATTAAAACTTTTCACCTCATTTTTTCCTCTGAATCAATTTGGTACGAGAGTAACAATTAAAATTAAAAAAATAATAATCATGAATCAGTTTTGTTTTGACTAAAACTCATTCATAAAACTATACAAAAGTGTGCAGGTAAACATGCTCTTTTATTATATTGAAATTGAGGTAAGTTGAATTTTTTAGAGTTTCTTATCTACGCATTACGTATTAACATTTTTTTTAGTACATCATAATATTTAATACAGTTATATGTTTAAGACTACTATTTAAATTAAAAAAAATTTGTTCTACTAGTTATATAATGTGTTTAATATAATTAACTTCTATCTTATTCAAATAACTTATAAATTTTTTTTATCAAATTAAATATTTAATTAATTAACTTATTTCATTATATTATAATTATAAGTTTAATGTTTTTCTTCTATTTATATTATTACTATTTCAATACACATTATTAATGAAAATTAAGAAAATTTCAAAATATTGATCATTTCAATTGAAACGTAAATTACTCTAAGTAGTATTCTCGTTTTACTATATTTGGGGTTATTTTTTCATATTATTTTAATTATAATGTTATTTATTTAGTTTAAAATAAACATTTCGTATTTTTAAAATTAAAATTAATAAAAAATATTAATTAGATTTTTTTTTTACAAAACAAAACATAATTAATATAAATATTATATAAATATTTTTTATGTCATTTTATATTTATCAACTACTTTATTTAATAATTTATAAAATATTTTAATTCAATAAGTAAGTTTTTTTATATAGCTCTGTTTTAAAATTAAATAAATACAGGAGATATTTTACTATTTTTTTTTTACTTTAATTGAGATATTTTAACTGACACATTATTATAAGACTGATTAAGTTTCCCAACATCGTTACAACTATACATAATTTCACTAATTTCTTATAAATTTAAATTTTGGACTTAAGCAGTTACTTTTACAAAGTCCTTTCAACGATTAATTAGTTATTATAAATTAAAATATTGATCATATAATTTCTTTTACCGCGTCAGAACAAAGATGGAATGTCTACTTAAAAAAATGGAATGTCAGTTTTCTTTTAAAATTGTCAGTTAAAAAAAAGTTGTGGAATGTAATTATGGGATTAAAGCAGTTTTCAAAAAAAAATTGTGGTACACATCGAACTGAAAAAACAATAAAACTTTAAGTAGTTTATTAAAATTTGTGTATAACTCTTTTTCTTTAAAAAATTCAGTAACTTAATAATCTGACATTTTTTTATATAAATAATAGATATTATTTTTGTTTGATTCAGATATGATTACCAATGAGAATCTGATATTGTTATAATGTAATAAGATAAGACATGGCACTTAAAAAATTGAAATACAAAAGCTATCCAAAGATAGGAGGGGAAATTGAATCGGTGTAATTTGAGGTGATTTCAATTTCTATAGAATGTTAATGTAAAATTTTTTCAAAGATCAATTAATTAGAAATTATTTTATAAAATTAATTTTTTTTATTATATAAGATAATTTATGATTAAATAATGTTATAAATTTTTTATATATTATTTATATATTCTAATTAAATTTTATCATACTTTGAATAAGGTTTATAAATTCCTACCTAAACAACGTATTCGAACTTGAGATTGGGTTAATTTTTAAACTCAAATTCAACTTCCTTCAAAATCTATTTTTAAATTATAAAATTATATAAATAAATATTTTTATTAATTTAATATTACAGCTAATTTAAAGTTAATAATTAATTTTTATAAAGACCAGGTGTAATATTTGCACAAAACAATCTTATTCAAATATAAATGCAACTATTATGGATAGAAAAACTCACACAAAATTATTTTAATATAATTGTATATTTAATACTCAAACTCAAGTTCACGAACAATACAATACCAGTTAATTTACAAATTTAATAATATCTATAATTATTGTTTTTTATTTTAAATGTTATATATAATTATATTTTTAATTATGTTATAAATTTGTTTAAAATTAATTCTATTTAATAAAAGAACTCAAAAACAATATAAAATTCCAGTTCTCTTAAAATCAATCCTAAAATCTAAAATTTTATTTACAATGCCTATCAAAAGAAATTAAGATATATATTAATAGTTAAGGGTTATTTGAGGTGATTGCAAATTTTTTATTTATGATTATTAAATGTAATTTTTAAAATAAAATGTATTTGACAAAAAATAAAATAAAAATGATTTTTAATTCAATTTTAAAACATTTTTATATTCATTTTTAAAACAAAAATAAATTTGTAATAATTTGATTTTTAATTTTAAAAAACAGAATTTCAGTATCATTGACAATGAACATTGTCATTGTCCCCATCATCATTTATTGTTGTTGTCTGTTACCATCACCAACACTGTTTGTCATTGTCACTACTTTCTTACCAATATCGTCACCATCATTGTCACGATTACCACTGTTATCACCTTTTCACCAATGGTATTATTGTTGTTGTTGTTGTTACTACTATTTTATTATTGTCATTATCATTATTGTTCTTGTTATCGTCTCCACTATAGTGATACTGTTACCACCACCGCTACCGCCACATTAATATTTTTCAATGTTATTACTATTTATTTATGTAAATTTTTTTACTTAATATAAATTATACATAAGTTATAAACAAAATTAACATTGTATATCTTTATTATTATTTTTATCATGGTTGTGTTATTTTTTATTTATATAATTTTAATATATTTATTTTTTTATAAAAAAATTATATATACATATTTTTTATTTTTATTTTTTTTAACAAGTTTAATTATTTTTTATTTTAATTCTTTTTATATATTGATAATTTTTTATATAATATTATTTCATAGTGGAATGTGATAAAATATAATGATTGACTTATTTTATTTTTCTTCAATCTGTAATAACTTTTTAAAAATTAAAAGCAAAAAAATTATAACTAACACTAATTTTAATTTTTAAAAATTTTAAAATTAAAAACAGAAAATCACTCCAAACAATACCTAAGTGTTTGGTTTTCTTTTATTGGCATATAGTTTTTATTTATATAAGATATTGTGTCATATTAACAAATAATTTTGTTAATGCAGGAATTTGATAAATATGATCAATATATCATATTATTGCTAAGACCCATAATATATATAATATTTATATATATTTTTATTTTTGATAAATAATAATAATAATAATAATAATTTAATAGGTATGTATTATCAATATAAAATGTCAATTAATTATAAATCATTCATTTTAGTATGACTTTAGAGATATTTATTATATAAATTTATTATGCATATCAATAGTTTGCAAATGAATAATGGTATAAAAATATGAAAATTATTAGTGTTGGCTTAGTAGTGGAGAATTGAGTTTGTGAGCATTGTATATAAAAAAAATAATATAAAAAATTTACATTTTTTATCTGTAAGAATTGAAAACATGTATTAGAATTTACAACAACTTGTGTATCTTACTCAATCAACTGACTTAGATCTCTTAATAAATTTTTTACATTGTTAATACATGTATTACTCATTATAATAGGAACAATAATAATAATTATTAATTATCTTAAATGAATTTAAATAATTATGATTACATTTCTTTTAAAAAATATATTAAATTTAAAATATAAAATAAATAATATAAAATACTACATTCATTCTTATTTATAAGACTTAATTATATATTTTATTAAGATTGAAAAAATATGATTATTTTAGTTGATAATAATAAATTTATATACTTTTTAAAAAATATCATTATGATTAATGATATTATCTCTCTTCTAAATATATGTCAATATAATTTCTTTTTTATTTAATTAAAAATATTTTAATCTAAAAATAATTAATATACAAAATAATATAAATTTAATTTTATATAAAATAATAAACAACTTAAAAAATTTACATCCTATAAATAGAAACGAAGATAGTATATAATTAAATTTTTATACATAATCAATACAACATTTTTATATTATCAATTAATAAAAAATTATCTTATGTATAACTGTTAAAATAATTATAATAATTATCAATAAATTTATTATATATGATAATATAAAAATAATCTTTCATATTATCAAAAAATTCTAATAAAAATTTAAATATTATTAAATTTCTTTATAGTTTGTGCAAGTGGGGATTCAAATCCTAATCTTCTATTTGATTAAGTAAACAAATTTAATATAATGTAACGGTTTTATAAGCAGAAACTGAAAAAAAAAAACTAAAAAATGAAAATGGATATCGACATATTAAAACGTATATTATTGTCGTCTATTCTTTAAGGCAAATTAGAATCTATCCCGTATTTTTATATTTCGGTGTCTTAATTTTTTCAAATTGTTGGGTCATTTTCTTATATGGACGCTTTTTAATTGTGCAGAGTTATGGTAGTTAGTTTGCGTCAAATACAGTAAAGAAGGGTCAATTCTGACTTGGTTCCAACGTGGGAAGGAACAGAGTACCAATCTCCAACGTCTCTCATTTCCGATGTCAAGACAACCAGCATTGATATTAGAGCCCTTTCACTCATTCATTCATTGTCTATTTTATTATGCCTTATTTTTCACTTTCACTGCACTTGCTTTTCAATTTTCATGGTTCCAGAATTTAGCATTACCATCCTCACCTTGCCTATGTCCTTACTAGTTCTTATCAAATTGGCCAACCAACATTTAAAAGTATTTATCAGTGCAAAAAATTATTTTTTTTTCGATAAATTTATGGTATACTAAGTTTCTGTCTCTTTTTAAGTTAAAAAAAAAAAATAATTCCTACACTTTCCAACAAAAAATATAGGCTTATTTATAAATATGGAGTTACGAGATCACTGATTAAATTGGAAGATCTCCAAGCCAATGGATCAACTTATTCAATATATTACACGTATTAATCACATTCAATTACGTAAATTAATTTCATCAGAAATAATTTTACCAACCTCTAAGTCACTAATTTTACAATGGCTCCTTTTTTTTTTTTTTTAGAAGTGATTGCAGCAATTTATAGTATTTATATGTTAATTTTAGTTTACATTGGTTTATACAGTACCGATACTCCATGAAAATAGAGAGGGGGACTCCACAACAATTATGAAACCTTCCATGTTCAACGTTTATCCAGTGCCAATACTCCATGCATGAGAACAATCTTTCTGGGATCAGCATCCTCTTCAACAACACATGAAGCATTGAAATCCTTGACAATGATATAATAAAATAAGGACTCGGAACAATCTAAATTGATGTATGAAGTTTGTTGTAAATGAAATCTAAGGAATTTTGGGCAAGCAAATGATCGAAAACGAGTTGGTAGGTAAGAGAGACGTGTGGTGCCATGTAAGATTTGGTTCTGAATCAGAATGCTGGGGTATAGATCCTAAGATAATAACAGAAAAAATGTGACTCCTACAGTAAGAGGTAAATCAATAAGGTCGATTGATTACAAACATTAAATTAGTAAAAAAGAAAAAAACATGATTAAAATAAAAGAGAGATTCGCCAACCGGATTCTCTATTAAAGATAATTAGACATCATACTTAATAACAAAAAAAAAAAAAAACTGGTTGATTGATGCACCAGACTCAAGAGGGTGCATGATAGAATATATCTTTTTTACTTAACGAGAAGTTATATGTAAAAGAAATGTCTGCACTCTTAAAAATCAGTCTTCCAAGTCTCCGCATATAGCTGATTTTTATTAACTTTTTATTAGAAATTAAAAAAATAGACTATAATTATCATGTAAAAACTGGTCACAACCATAAAAACATTATCATCTTGAATCATGCAACAATTTCAAGTGCATATACTTGTAAAGAAGAATCCTGTGGTATTATTTGTTTGTGCTTTTGGATGATTGTTTCTCAAATTTTGATTTAAAATTTAATAATTAATAATATTAAAGTAGTAATAAACAAATGTCACAGAAACCTCTTTATAGAATCAATGTTATACACTGGACCCACTGTTTCTTAGAAGGCTATTCAGTAATCAATTATTTGTGAATTTACCGATATATACTTCATTTTCAAAGACAAACAATGAATGGCCAAGATTGGTAATATGAAGAATGAGTGATATCTCATTCTTCCGTGGCAAGGATAGGCTATTCAGTAATTCCATGTTGCAGCAAATATTTTTCAATTTAACAGCCGTAAAATATCAGATGCTGGGGTGAAGAGAGAAATTGAGAGAATGAAATGCAAGGGATGATAAGTCAGACAGAACTAACTTCAAGTCGCTGCAGGTCACAAGAACGTAAACTCACTTATGTCTAAGGTTTTAAATTACACTTACAGTGATGTGGCCCAAACTCATCTCATAGGGATCTTTGATATTGTAGAAAAATTATATATGGATAAAAGTGGCTGATGTGACTGTAATTACCATTGCATTGTAATTACATAGAAGACTCTAAAAATTTTGACATTGCAATTAAAATCATCATGCCACAGCAGAAACCTTATATACACTGAGGGGAGAGAATATTGATGAAATAAGAAAGCATTAAAATACATAATTGAAATTTAAATTTGCACGATATCTATGATTTATCTCCCGCAACTTAATTAATTCAATGTACAATTGATATGCTTTTTAAAGAAAGAGAAAACAAAATTTGATTGAAGAAGGAAGAATAGAAAGATAAACACAATGTCCTCGCAACCATAATGCGTTTCCATGTCAGATAACGGAAAGTGATATGAAAAAAAGTATATAGTAAGCCTTCTGTATGGGACCAAAAGATACAGAAAAGCAAAATGATACTCTAAAGTATATCTCTAAAGGCACAATTTCTACGTATATTCCAATCAACAACCAAGAATCATCTAGTCATTTAGGTGGGGACTCTAGTGCTAGCTAAAATCTTTATGAACAAAAACAAAATCATAAGATTACACGAACTCACTTTCGCTTTTTCTCTTTTTGATGGGCCTAAAGAAAGAAAGAAAGCAAAGGGGTGACGACCTCATGGAGTTGCATGTGAATGCTGACCAAGATGTCATCCATTAACAGAATATGTTAGTATTGATCAAGTAAGAGCATATACGAGGATCTGTTACCCTGTGTTTGGTAGAATATAAACAGAGAGAAAAAAAAGAGGAAAAAAATATTATTTTCTTTTTGTTTTAAAAACTTTAAATTAAAATGAAAATTTTGAAATTAACGTGGCTTTTACTTTATAAAATTTCATCTCAAATATGGGAAGAATTAAGAGATAATCTACTGTAATATTATCACATACTATCCGGCAAATCTTTTCATTGCTTTCCATGCCTAAAAAAGGCATTTTTATTATTATTACTATTGTTCCCGTTTCTTATTTAATACGTTCTCTGTTGTTCCTTTTTTTTTATTATTACAAGTTTTCTATTTTTTAATCAATAGGTTATGCTATTTCTTATAAATTATTATTATTATTTAATAAAAATAAAATCTTAATAACAAATAAATTAAATAATAATATTATTAACAATAAAAAATATAATAATAAAATAATTTTCTAATATCAATTTATTTTATTTTCTCACCTACCAAATCATTTTAATTCAAATATTTTTTTTATTTTATTATATTTCTCTTCAAGAAAATAAACTCTATTTCTCACTTATTTCTCTTCTTTTATTTTTTCACTTATTTTATTTTATTCTTTCTTTTTATTTCCTCATCACCAAACAAAAAATTAATGAAAAATATATTTTTTTTATTAGGCTAGGTAAAATACTAATTTTATTCGCTATGCATGGTTATTACTGGTCAAAAAATTTTGCACTTAAAGAAAATTAAACACAATTTTTTTCACTAAATATATTATTCTCCACATGTGAACACAATGAAAAAAGATTTTGTTTTAATCCTTTTAATTATATTAAAATTATAAACAATTAGAACTAGACTACTTTGAATCTATTTAGCTCGTGTAGTATTTGTTTTAATGTCAATCTTATATTGCTAGTTATTTGAATTTTATTTATATAATTAAGACATATATTCCTATATATTTTACTTATTTAGATTTAATATTTATAATTTAGCTTTTTAGGATATTGTTCTATATTTTAATATATTTCATGAATGATTAGTCAATAAGCTAATTTTTTTAAATTTTAAAAAGTGTTTCTGAAAAAAATATTTTAGAAAAACAGAAAAATGATTTAAAATATATATATATATAATTTAAACAAATACATTAAAAAGGTAAAAAAAAAGATAAATAAAAAGGCTTATAGTTTTATATCAAGAAAATTTAGTTCATTTAATTGAATAATGTGCATGAATTATTATAAATTTCTTTTACTTGAGTTTAATTCTACAAATTAAAAATTATATGAGAGATTAGTAAATAATTGAAGTAGTTTATTATATGAGATTATTTTTGAGTAGATAAATTCATTTTTTGACATTATTATATATGCTAAGTTTTCACGAAATTTTAGTTCTGTATGCATTGCGTTATTCCAAAAAATGTAATAGCTTTTGGACATTAATTAACTATATTACACAATACTAAATAAAATGATTTTTGCTACTGCGAGCCCAACATTGTTGGCTATTGAGGATATCACCAATGTGGCCCAACTAATTAAAACTATTGTTACAGGCCCATTCGTAAATAGGGAAATGAAGTCCTAATTCAAAACAACATACTATCTTAATGGATCACTTGGAGAATGATCCAAGTATACGGAACTCACTAATTGAGCCCTGATGGACAAGATGTCTTAGGTCAGTGCTTTTTATTCCAAGTTATGTTATTGTTTTATAAAAATGTGATTCTTGAAAATACTACGATTAAGAATATTATTTTGAATATATTTAAAAGAATGTTTATTTTATTTTTAATACTTTTAAAATTATTTTTTATTTTTAAAAAAAGTAAAAATAAAATTTAAAAATAATTATTTATATTCTCATTTTTTTAACAAGAAAATAAAAATAATTTAAACATAGAAATATAATTTTTTTTTAACAAACGTAATCGTTAACATCGTCCACATTATACGGTCCCTCGTTCCAACGCAACTACGTGTAAAACTTGTTCATGTAATTATCACTGATTATTGTTTTTCAAACCCTTCCTTCTTTTCATCTACACTGGTTTGTCTTAAATGATATATATATATATATATATATAACAATTTTATATTATCATTTAATCATATATCATTATATATAATAAATTTAT
>JAMLFT010005990.1:0-16718 GCA_026544285.1 Pachyrhizus erosus
ATTATTATTATTATTATTATTATTATTATTATTATTATTATTATTATTATTATTATTATTATTATTATTATTATTTACCTTGTCATCTTTACATATTATCATAGGTCCTCAAAGTCCTTCGGTACAACATGACAATATTGAAGAGTATGTCAAATTTTATTCCATATTTCCTCCTTTATTTACTTTCAATTTTATTTTTTATTTACTTTGATTTTATTGTTTATTTGTTGCTCTTTGGATTTTATTACTAGCATGAATTTGATTAATTCTACAATAATTCATTTGGTGTTATGGTTTTTTTATTTCTCTATGTTAAGATATATGCAAGATTTTTAAAGTTTGTTTTTTCATTGAACAAGACACTTATTAAAGGTTTGATTATTTAACTATGGTTGAAGCAAATTGTTTTTAAAGGGATCAAATTATTCCAAGAGTAACATTAAAAAAGTTACCTTTAAACCTCAACCTCTATTCTCTTTAAATCTAAGTGTTCTAACAAGTAACTCATTTGATCGTCAAACTCAACAAAAACGAAGGGTGAAATGGGGAGTAACTCTTTAAAGGTTACTTTTGGAGTAACTTGATCTTTCCTTACTCTTCTTTTTAATATAAGTCATAACCTCAATTGAATTTTTAGTCTCTAAGTATTGCAATTGTGATTTTGGCCACTTGAGTTCCAATTCTGTAAAATGGGTCCTTTAGGTATCACAATTATGCAATTTTGATCCATCCATTATTATTTTGTTAAATATTTAATAGATTTTGCTAGCACCACACATGATCATAACATGACAACTAACACATTTGTCGATGTAGCTTAATTGTACTTTTTGTCTTTTAAAATTGATATGCTTAAAAATCAAAAGTGTAATTAAGTCATGTCATTATGTATCAAGTAACATGCCTGTTACTACATCATTGATATATTATCATCTAGTGTCAAGTCAACAATATCTATTAACTATTTAACAAAAAATTGATAAAAAAAAAGTCCAAAAATTACATAATTATACTACTTGGAGGACCCAATTCACACAATTGGAATATGGGAAAGCTCAAAATTGTATAATTATGATGCTTGAGAAGGGACAATTAGACTTAAGTAATATTAAACAAAAAATAACATAATATTCATAACTTGGTATTGAGAAGTAAATATCACATAAATATTATAACTTGTACATGTCTTAATACTAACATTCAATTATACAACCATTAGAAACTAAATAAATATAATAGTTACAACTCTCAATTATTGTAATATTTGGTTAAAATTATATCAAGCATCATAATATTGTGTTTTCTTAATTAAAGAAGAATATTTTTTCTAGTGAATTAGTCTAAACATATTATATTTAGTTATGTCTACATATCAACCGATTTAAATAATTTTATATTAGTTCTTAGAAAGATCAAATTTTGGGATTAAATGAAGCAAACTAGTGTCAAATTCCTAATCAAATTTATCTACCATACACAATTCAATTGGCTAGTGTAATTTACAGTTGATGATATAGAACATAAACATACATAATTTGGAGATTGTTTGGGCTTTCATTAATTAAATAGTGTGCAAAAGCTTTTTATCTTTGGCTTTCTTTACTACAAATATTGTATGATGAATATTCTTCATAGTTATGGGAAGGGTTTGTGTGGGTCAAACTTTAGTTATTTTTTAGGGGTAAAACATTAGGTAAAAAAAGAATGATTTACCCAATTTGATATTAAATTTATCTCTACTCAAAATAAGGATATTAAAACATATTTTTACATTAATTGTTTATCAACTAATTTTCGAAAAATGTAGTAACATTGTAATGAAATGAAACATTTTTACGTAAATTATAATTATAATTAATGAAAACAAGCATTTTTTTACATCAATAATAATTTAATCAATGTAATGAATGTTTTAAAAAATCATTTTGTTTCTTAAACTCAATAAAGGTGTGTTCAAACTTCAAAACCTAATCCTCTTTCCTTCTCTACAACACCTTCATACCCAAAGCAAAATGTGGCAATGTCGCATCAATTCCTTAATCCCTCCAAATGCACCACATACAACAAAGCCTTACTTCTCTACCTTCCTCAAAACCTTTATTATTTCTACTTTTGCTCCTATCTTCGTCAAGAAGGAAAACAAGTAAAAGACTCTAGATATTGTGATTGACGCTATCAAATTTCACTTAGTTTGCAACCATTTCACTCTTTTTCTTAGAGTGGTGGCAGTTGTGGTCACTAAAGCTCTAGGATTTTTGTGGACCCTAGAACAACTACGTAGCTTGATTAGTATAGACCAAGCAAGAATGGCATTGAAAATGTAACTAGGTAGTGCTTAAAATAATCCCCTCCAACAATTGTTAAAAAAAGAGGTGCCTTTCTAGTTATTCATTATGTATAGCTTTTTATTTTTGTTTATTTGTTTATTTTGTGTTTTTAATCTGTTCATGTGTTTGAAGAAAGTGCATTTTGATGGAGAAAATTCAAGTTAATAAAGTTGTTGAATTTTTTATAAATATGGTTTTAGGAAATGCATATCGTAGTTGCTGCTAGATATGCAAATGTGAAGGATGAAGAGGGTTATGACAATGGAATGTAGTTGCTCGCTACAATTACCACTAGATAGTGGACTTAAGATAGTGATGGAAGAAAAAGAGGAACTTGGTGTTGAGGAAAAACACACCTTAAGATATGATTGTAATTTACTTTGCAAATCAAAATCAATTTGTATTAAAAGATGCTTAAGAGAGTCCTGAATTTTCTCTCATGTAGTTGAAATAATGCACTTTTTAAATCAATTATATTACAAACAATGTAAAAAAAATTTACATTTTATGACGTTAGTATCTATATTAGATCTACAACTGATGTAAAACGTTCCTTTTCACTTATGAGAAAGGTCCCTATTTGTAGTAATTTATAAGTTAATTAAAGCTTGTTTCTTGATTGGCTCAACTAAGATTGTCACTACTATAATAAACACCTTTTACATCAATTAAACGGAACATTTTACAATGATTATAAGTTCAATGCAGATACTAACGTTGCAAAATGTAATTTTTTTTATGTTAGTCATAATATGGCTAATGTAAAAAGTGCATTATCTCAACTACATGAGAGAACATTAAGAACTCTCTCAAGAATCTTTTAATGCAAATTGATTTTGATTTGCAAAGTAAAACTCAATCATATCTTAGGGTGTGTTCTTTCCTAACACCAAGTTTCTCTTCTTCTTTTTTCCACCGTCATCTTAACTCCATTGTTTACTGGTAACTATAGCGAGCAACTACATTCCATTGTCATAACCATCTTCATCCTTCACATTTGCATATCCAATAGCAACTACGATATGGACTTCCTAAAATCATATTTATAAAAATTTCCACAACTTCATTAACTTGAAGTTTCTCCCATCAAAATGCACTTTCTCCAAACATATGAACAAATTAAAAACCCAAAAGAAACAAACAAACAAAAAAAAAACTATACATAATGAGCAACTAGAAAGCCATTTCTTTTTTTAGCAATTGTTGATGAGAATCATTTTAAGCACTACCCAATTACGGTTTCAACACCATTTTTGCTTGGTCTTTTCTAATCTTGCAACATAGTTATTCTACAACCCACAAAAACTTAGAGCTTTAGTGGCCACAACTGCCACCACCTTAAGAAAGATAAAGGAATGGTTGCACATTAAGTGAAATATGATACCTTCAATCACAACATCTAGACTCCTCTTCATCATTCACATTTGTGTATCCAACAACTATTGTATTCACTTCCTAAAACCATATTTATAAAAAATTTCAATGACTCCTTTAACTTGAAGTTTCTCAAATCAAAATACATTTTCTCCAAACACAAGAACAAAAAACCTCAAAATGAATAAACAAAAAATAAAAAATAAGACATCATAATTAATTAGAAAGCCACCTCCTTTTTTAGCAATTATTGGTAGGGATCATTTTTAGCAATACCCAAATTGCATTTTTGACAAGATTTTTGTTCGGTCTCTATTGATCCTGCTATGTAGTTGTTTTTGAACCCACAAAAACCCAAGAGCCTTAACAACCATAATTGCCACTATCCTAAGAAATATAGGGAGGAATGGTTCAAAACCAAGCAATATTTGATAACTTTAATCATAGCCTCTAAAGTCCTCCACTTGCTCTCCTTGATAGCAATGAAAGTTGAAGTGGTAGCGATAAGGATTTTAAGGAAGCAAGAGAGGCTAGGCCTTGCTACAAGCGAGCCATTTGGAGAGATTAAAGGCCTATAGTAGTAATGTTGTGTTTTGCTTAAGGTATAAAGGCATTGTTGAGAATAAAAAATGATTTGATTTTGAAGTTTGAACACAACTCTATCAAATTCAAGGAAGCAAATAAGTTTTTAACTTATTAATTACATTGGCTAAATTATAATGATTTAAAAAGATTTTTTACATTGGTTATAATTATAACTAATATAAAAATAAATTTTTTACATAGAGTATAATAATAATCGATGTAAAAATGTAAAATTATTTATTTAATTACAAAAATGCCACATCATGTTCTTAAATGACAATTGATAAATAACTTATGTAAAACTATCATAAAATCCTTAGCTTGTACAGGTATGCATATACTTAAAAAAATGTAATGTAATTTTGTCCCAAAATTTCAAAATGATCACAATTTGCACCCATAATTATTGAGTGCTTTATTTTTATACTATAAGGAACTAAAACACAAATTTTATAATCTTTAGGATCAATTCAAATAACCCTTAACAACTTTATTATATGTTATGATGGTGATGGTGATTGTGAAGTCTTAAGGTATTGCTATGGTATTGTTGTCATGATGCAATCTTAAAGACTAGTAAGACTTAAATGCTCCAAATGTTTAAGAACAACTAGTGGTGTAACACCTTAAAATTTTAATATATGAGATTAGAAGTAATTAACCCTTAGTTAGTCATTTAATTACTAGTTAAGAGAAATAGGCCATGTAATTAGAGAAAAATAGAAAATTAAAGTATAAAACAAAATTTAATTATTGAAACATGGTATGAAATTCATAAAATAAGGAACTTTATTAATCAAGAAAGATTAAAATTAACTAAGTTAATCAAGATTAACCACTATAATTAACTACATCAACTCATTAATGATATTGTTGTAATTAAGCTAACATTCATTAAAATAGTAATATTAAAGCTTAATTTAAAAGGATTAGTAAGGGGATTAAGGTAAGATTAGGAATACAATCAAAACCTAATGAGTGGCACTCACATAGGACAAAACCTAACCTTAAAAGACCCATTATAAAAGCAAAATATGAAACCATTTCCCTAATAGAAGGCATTAATCCTAAAGGCCACAAAAAGGCTCCCACATCTCCCTAAACCCTTCTTATCTCTATCCACTTGAAATTCAAATTCATGGCTCTAAGCACCCACCTTTTTCCATCAAGCTTTAGTCTTTTCACTACCAAAATATAAAAGAATGGCTTAGAAGAAGTAGAACAACATACTTGCGTTAGGTATTGAAATGCTTTGTTTTCCTTCAATAGGTATAAAAAGGTTCTTTCTCTTACCTATAGTATTTTCTTTTCTTTTGAAGTTGTTGGCCTTTTTAGTGTCTTGGTTGTGCTTGTAATGAGTCAAGAAGAATTAAAAATCAAAATTTTATCCCTTGAGATTTTCAACTAAGCCAATGTATAAAACTAGTGAGCAAAAGTTAATTTTCGATCTTTAAATGATGTTTTGCTGGTGGAAAATTTAGGATATTTTTCTATTGGTTTTGGAAATTTTATTTTGGCATTATGAGTTGTAAAAATGGAGTTTGAAACATGTTTTTGACATCATTTTATGCAATTGTTGGTTACTATTTTAAGTAGGAAAAAAAAACTAATTTTTGTTGTTTCTAAGAGCATGAAAATGGCATGATTGATTTATGGAGTAGAATTGGTGTTGAAATGGTAAAGTTATGAGTACATGATTTGTGTAAGAAAAAAAAAAGAATTATTGCATATACATTATGCTATCCAAAAATTGATATTCCTTTAAAACTACTATCTAGCTATTGGTTTTAAAATAATAGCATAAAGTTCCATTTTTGGTCTTAAAAATGTGGTTTTGATGAAGAAAATATGTAGTGCTTTGATGTATTAACCTTGGGTAAATTTATTTTGACAATATGAGTCATGAAAATGAAGTTTGAATCATGATTTTGGATGCCATTGGTGCAATTATGGGATTCACTGTGTGCAATGAAAAATTTGAATGTTGTTGCTTTAAAAGGTCTTAAATGGTATGGTTGATAATTTTACATGTTGGGGATAAATTGGTAATGAAATGGAAATGTTTTGAGTATGTTTGATGTGTGGAGTGTTTGAGAAAATGTTGAGTTATGAAATAAAATTTTTGTCTTATTTTTTGGAATTGCCTTTGGTGACTTTGTTGATGATTATATAGTGGTTGATGATGAGGACATTATGTCTTATGTGTTAGAAAAGTTATTGGTTAATTCTTATTTAGATTGAATGCATGATGTTACACCAAAGGGACATGTGGTGAAGGAGAATTTGTGGTTTCCTTCACTGCAACATGTTCTCTATTTTTAGGACCTATTTTATTTGCCTAATGGATAAGTGTAAACTTAATGAAAATCATGTATAAAACATGAACCAATAAAATGAAGCCTAAGTTACGTAAAGAGCAAAGGAAAATTAAATATTATAGTTGTTGTCTAGCAGTGTTGTTGGACATAAAACAAAGGATTAGTTTAAAACTCTTAAAATGATTAGTTAAGATCCCTAAGTATGTAAGGAAGTCACTATTAAAATTTAAGAGCAATTAGAGATGAATTGAGAAAGTTATAATCACTTTTATAAACCTATATGGGATATAATTTAAAGTAGAGATGAAAATATTTAATTTACTTGATTAAAGATTTAATTAAAGGGACTTAATGTTAGAGGTTAATTTTTGGATTAAGACTTTGTAAAAGGCTTAATTAGACCTTTAAGGAGTGGTTAGGTCACTAAGAAACATTATGAACTTGATGTGATTAAATTGATAAAAGTAGAGGATGACTTGTCAATATTATTAGTGAAAGTGCATAAGACTTGAACAATTATCTAATTTGAGATGCTTGTGAGGAGAGTATGATTCAAGCCTTACAAAGGGAGGTAATTCCCTAAAAAGGAATAGCGCCCAAGAGATAGAGAATTTGAGAAAGAAAAACACAAAACTTCAGCAACAATATTGAAGGCTATAAGAGGAGCACTATGGTAGGACGAATGGTTTATTCATTTCTAGTGTCACAACTCTTGGATAAAAATGACACACAAATAAACTTTTAGGGAAAACACATTGTTAAAGCTTCGATAAGACAATTTTTGTTTATCATGATTATCTAGTTTATGATGAACTAGTAAGTTATATTTCTTTTTCTAAAAATGAACTAGTCAAATTGGATTTTAATAAGTTAAATTGAGTTAGTTATATGTCTGATCTAACAAGTTGTTTGGATTGATCATATATACAATTTTAAATTTGATTGACTAAAACTTTTAAAACAATGAGTTCAAAGTATGGTTTGGACAAATAAATATAATATATTATATGATTATAGAGATTTTTTTAAGTATAAGTTCCACATCCATGTTATAGATATTGAATCAACTACTTTCATATTGTTCAATAAAGTTTCATCAAGTGTGATGTTGCTTAATCTTATTTATTTTTCTTAAAAATATTCAAAACAAACAAACCTTTAAATCTCAAATGTATTATCTTACACTTGTTAATTTATAAAAAATATTATTTCATAAAAAATATATAAAAAAAAAAAAGAGAAGAAACAACATGCAACCCGTTCTCTTAGGTTCTTAGGTATATTTTAATCATTACAGGGACTTTCCTACTCAACTTCATATACACTATACGAAAAACGCAGTAATACTATCTTGTATATAAAGCTCTATTAATAGTTAGTTTATACATGTAAATAAGTCCTTAAACCTTCTTGGACAGTCAGATGTTATTAGATGACTATGTTGATAAATTATTTTTCACTTGTATGTAAAAATAATCAATAACAAGCATTAAAAAAATATTGTAGTTTATATTATTCTCTAAATTATCACTAAATTTATACGTAATATTTTTACAGTATCAATTTGCTCATTCTAATTTAAAAATAAGTTTAATATAATTTATCAAATTAATAAGATAGGGAAATTTTTGTTAATTGAGTTTTTCCTCAAACACAATTAAAGTATTTTGAGTAAAAGTAAATATTTTTATTTAATCACTTCTTCAATGTGTTATTTCTATTTAGCCATCTTTATCTACAAGTCAATCTGGTTCTGTCAAGTATGATGTCATTTGGATGATGTAAGTATGGATGTCAACCATAGAAGTCTTCAATGTGGGATTAGGGTTCCCTACAGCTGTTTATACAACTGCACAAAATTTGGGTCATTAAAAAGATTCTTTCCAGAATCTGGGCCCCAAGGACAAGGCCCTCTAATATTAAAATGTGGTTAGAATATCCTTGTGGTCCTTACTTGTAGACTTAATTATGAAATGTTTACATTAATTGAAACTTCTGTGCTAGATGCAAAGCTTTGATTCCACTAAATAACTTGATTTTTTTATTTGAGCTAAAATGTAACAAAAAAACATAAGATGAAGGCATTTTGAAGGTGAGTGGCCTGATTCATTGTTGTGCTTATATTATAAAAAAATGGCCAAAAAAATTATCCACTTATCATTAATTGCAAATTTTATTTTAATTTATAATATTCTTATTTTATTTTTTTTTAATTTACCTCCAACTATTTTACAGTGTTCTAATTTAAATTTTACTGAAATTATTCTATCATATTTACAAATTCTTTTTATTTACAAAAATAACAAAATCAACTGTTTTTTTTTATCACATTTTTAGCATTTCATCCAATACAAAGTAAGTTAAATAAGGAAAAGTTAAAAACAAGTGTGACTAGAGATATTAGTTTTAACTTTCATTTAAAGGAAAAATTAAATAATAAAAATAAAAAATAGAATAATATGAATCACTTTTACAATTGATTTAGGAGTGGACATCGTACGGGTTGGGATTCCAAAAACTGAACTCGTTGAAAATGAATTAGCATAAAAAGAAAAAGCATAGAAAAGAAAGTGATTCAATGTTTATAATTTTTCATTCTGTATTAATTGGCCAAATTGACTCCTTTAAATTTTATAAAATAATGAAAATTCATAATTTTATAATTTTCTATATGTTTCAATCAATAAGACAAGGTATATTTACAAAAGTGTTAAAGAGTATCTTTATTAGAGTTGATAAATCAAGCTACTCAATTACACCAGAATGCGAAATCAGCACAAGCTAACCCAAATTTCTTTCGAGTTGTGAATTCAATGCCCAAGTTTAGACCTATTTCGAGTAGGCCTGGGACAAAAACTCCATTATTTGAAATTGATCCAATAAATGATCCTGATCCAGTCCATTTTAAGTTTGTTTTAATGGATCGGATTATTTTATCCATCCATATTTTAGACCCATTTACATATCCAAAATTCATTCTCTTCTAATACAGATTTTTAAGTGAATATAGACAAATCCAAAATCCAAATCCATATCCAAAGTCCATTTGGTTTGAGCCAAATAAATAGTATTACCTTTTCTGACATGAGAAAGATTGTTGTCTCATATTTTTCCAAATGATGAAAAATATTCTAGTGTACTTTATCCAGAAAAGCCAAAGATAATAAAGTATGTCTTTATAAATTGACTTGTAATTTACTTATCTATCATTTTTAATGTCAAATTTAAATTATTTGAATTTAATTTAAAATATTGTGCATGAAGTTCATTCAGACAAAATCCAGTGTCGGGGTTGAATCATGAGATTGGAATATAACTTTTGGTTAGATTTTTATACTTCAAGTTAATAGTAAGCTGTCAATTTTATTTTATGCAGCTAAAAAAATTTAGGTGATACGACAGCAGATGTTACCTTGCTTTTCACATGGACAGTAAAAATTTTCACGATTTTCTTTTTTATAAGGCCATTGTTGAGATTTTTTTTAATCTTGGATTCTTTGAGGAGAATACTAATACGCATGTGCATCCATGGTGTAATCTGACTCACTTTTTAAAAGAAGTGTTTAACTGACTTTAATTTTTTGTAAAAAATTGAGACTATTTAAAATTTGATAGTTCAAATATTCCTTATAAAAAAAATCATAATATTGCTTTTGTCGGTGCTGTGTGATCTGAATACTTGTAGCATTTTCTTATTTGACTTATCTAATTAGAAGGTGGAACTTGAACTTAAAGGGTATGGCAATTCATATCAAGTGGTTTTACTAAATTGAATGGGCCTATTCT
Organism: Pachyrhizus erosus; assembly: GCA_026544285.1. Taxonomy (NCBI): domain Eukaryota; kingdom Viridiplantae; phylum Streptophyta; class Magnoliopsida; order Fabales; family Fabaceae; genus Pachyrhizus; species Pachyrhizus erosus. The sequence continues at coordinate 10,391 of JAMLFT010005990.1, forward strand.
AGACAGTTGATTCTTTGTTTAAATTCTTAGTAGTGGAGTGGTTAGAGACTTAGAATAACTTTTGTAAGTTCTAGATTTTCTTTTTCTTCAATCACCTGTGATTGAGGAATGATGATTACTAACACACATTTGAAGAGCTAAACTCGGCCCATCAGACCATACAGGCCTAATTTTTTTCATTCCACAAATTGAAAAGCCCAACTTAGCCCAATTTCGCAATGTTTAGGTGAGGTCATCAGACCCGATTCAAGTAACCCACTCTAAGCATTTTTCAAATACAGTTTGACAAAATAGACGTGCAAAAGTCACAAAAAGATTTCCATACAAATCAACATTTCTTAATTATTACCCGTACAAAAGTAACGAAAACAATACGGTGAAATATAAGAGAAAAATCCGAAGTCCCAAAGTAGGTAGTGTTATTTATTATTATGGTAAGAGAAAAATCCAAAGGTTAAAATGACGAGTCCAAGAGTAGCAAAGAACTATACACTAGAGCAAAGGCTTTGGCACTTTCCCTTATGAGCTTCAATGAGCTTCAAAAAGATCCTTCTTCATCATCGCTTCCACCTTGCAGATCCAACGCCACCTCATTACTCTTCACAAAATGCTCCAAAGTCTTCCTCCCACTGAGAATAAAAAGGTAATCAGTCTCATTCGCAATCATTATGGGGCAGTTGCAAAACGTCACTTCGGAGGTTTTAAGGATCTGTTTGGCTGTCTCTGCCGATGATGCCACAACGACATGTTTGGACCCGATCATGACGTGAATCCAAGGGCCATAGCGCAATGAGAGTTTGTACAATGCTTGGTGAAGAACGGAACTGAGATAAGGTGCATGCCCCAGTAACGGAATCGAAATTGGAGGACCAGGGGGAAGTCGTACACATTGAGATTTTATGAAGATGGATCTAATGAAAGTGGCTGATATGAACCATAAGAGGAAGAGTACGAGGTAACCTTGAATGTCTAGCATAGTTCAGTTCTTGGGGACCAACACAGTGTTTAAGTTTAGTTTAGTGTTCAAACTACTAATAATTCAATCTATGTTAAAATAAATAATGTTCATTGTTACAACATAAATAGGAGAACCCTGTTCTACTTTTCTGTCTAATTCAGTAACACTTTAGTTGTTTGAAAAGTGACCGTCAGCGATCATTTAGGTTATTGTTTTTCACCATGCTCGTGGTGTTTTATTATATTTGTATATATATGGTTTTGCGTTCCTCGTGTTACATATTATATTAATGAAATTTTTTTGCTTTGAATCATTTTTATTTTACCTATTTGAGATAATTAAGAGTGAGATAATTTTTTGTATACATTTTATCATAGGATTTATACTTAAAAAATAGTGGTACTAAATTAACGAGATATATACTGGACATCTTACACAAAATTCCTCAACTTTCTTAACTAATGAGTTGTCATCGAATAACTCAAGTTAGATGAATGTTTTAAATATCATGAATGATAATATAATTATTCATCACAGTGGTCCTAAAAAATTGATCTTAAACGATACAAATTCTAGTTTTATTATAAATAAGAAACAATGTTATTTATTAATTTTTTATATCTTCTTATATTTTTATATCTATAATTAATTAATTTTTCGTAGACATTTTTTTATTCACACAATAAAATTATACTCATCACAATTTAATATACTAATTTTTGTTTGATTCTTAATTTCTATTTTTCAACTTCAAATTAAAATGATGTTGTAAAAATATCAAAGATTAAGTGCATTATTAATTGAAATTATTTTAAAAAAAATTGGAAATCAAATATTCTTTTATATTAGCATTTCCTTTTCAAAATTCGCCTACATATTCCTATAAATATATAAATATAGTAACAAATTTTAATATTGTTAATATTCTTTTATATTAGTATTTGATAAAATCAAGTAGTAATAATTAAAAATTTCAATCATATATAAATATAGTAACAAAGTTTTGGGTGAATAAAAGAAATATCTATGATAATGCAATTATAAAATTTTATTTGCCATCACAATTATAATTGCATTATTTATAAATTTACTGAATGAAAAATATAGGCATTAAAAAATGTCCATTATTTATGAAATATAATGTCTATCACTTCACTTTTCAAAAGTACCACAATTTGATTAAAATAAATAATTAAAATATTTTTAATTATAATTTGTAAGCAATTAATATTATGTATTCAATCTTATGTATTCAATCTTTATTCTTTTCAATTAAAAAGGTAAGTTTTAGTTTTTATTTTTTATTGTTCATGAGACTATTTTTTAATTAATCAGAATATTAAAAATGTTTTTGAATATAAATTTATTTTTAAAAAAATTCTTATATATTACATATAAAAATAATTAATTATATTAAAAAATAATTTTCACATTCCATGTTACCATTTTAAAATTTCTTAATATTTTTATTTATCCTCTATCTTAATGTATATTATATGTGACATATAATATAATGTCTAAATACTGAACCTGAATTTGCTATCAATTGTGAAAATTGTTCATTAATCAATGAGAAAAGGAACATCAATTAAAATGAATGTCAAGTTATATTTTCATATAATATTAATTGAACAGTCAAAAGTATATACGAAGAAAAAAATAAATATAATAAATTTTCATGATTATTATAAATATTTTAATAAAAATATACAAATAATTGCAACTAAAATTAAAAATAATTGTAATTACATTAAAAATATTTATCCTATATTGTTACGTTAATAATTACATAGAAAAGTTTTGGGTTATCTATGAACAAAAAATAAAAAATATCACCTATAATTAAATTGTTAGTCTTTACAAAATAATATAAGGTTCATTTTTTCTTTTATAATCTTTTTTATAGTACACTCTTAACCTTGTCTTTTATTTACATGTTGAATTTTAATTTGGCACAATCCCTTAAAAAAAAATTTCAACCATGTGAATAAAGATATATTAAAAAACATAATTTTTTGAATTAATTTTCAATCTAAACAGACAAAAAAACTACCCACATAATAAATATAAAAATAAAAATGTTAACCCACCAAAATTAAACATAAATTATAAACTAAAAAATTCAAAATTAAAATTATATTTTTTAAAATAAATTATTGTTATAAACAACTTAAAATCATAGTTATCAATATCAATAACGTAATTATGATAGAATGATAAAAGAAAGTAATAATAAAATTAATTTTATAATACATAAGAGTATTTTTATATTATTTGATACTTCACTCTAATTGAAAGTAGACTATTATATTAATCTGGAATTGATATTCCGTTTATATGTTGATTGATTTCAGCTTTTTGGAGTGTCATATATATTACAAATATACAATTTCAAGAGTTATATTATTTTATAAAAATCAATATATTTATGGATATAAAATATTTAAGATGTAAAATACAATTGTAATATTACTTACACATTTTGTTGTCATGATTATAACATTTAATTGAAAATTAAAATTTTAATTAAAAATATTTTTTTATATTCAATTATAACATTTAAGTATTAATGAGATTGATTGATAATTAATTATCTCAAATTTCTGTTCATATTTAATTATAATTTTTGTTTAGATTCAATTACCTCAAATTACAACATTCTAATTATTGATGAACTATTTTTAATTATAATTTTAAGATTACAAAAATATTCTTATTTTTAGAGAAAAAAATTTGTGATCAATATATTACTTTAAAAGATATATCTTGACATTTTGATTCAAAATAACAACATATCAAATTAAGGTAATTAGAAATCATGATTTGAAGATTCAATTGTTCCTTTTTTTAAAACATTGAATATGCCTTATAAATAATTTATTGAGTGAATGTTGAATCTCTAACGTTGGACCTTGCGAGAATGTATCTTCCAATTATAACTCTATTGCAAATATTACTATTCGAGATTATTCATCTATCAAATCTTTGAAACTTTAGAGCTTTTTTTTTTTTTCATTTTACTTATCTCATCTTTTAATTGTATATTTATTTAGTAAATATCGTTTTACAAAAAAGTGGAAAAAATTGTAATTACAAAATATCATCAGTTAAAAATATAGTATCATATTAGTACATATTTTATTATCATCAAAATAGTATAATGAATGATGAACAAATTAACAATTAAAGTTAAAAATGAAAAATTGAATAGTCATTAATTGTTAATTTCGATATGTAATTTTATAATTAATTATTCTGAGTACTAATATTAACAAATGATGTTGAATAATAGATTAGAAATTATTTTATTATTTAAAAGTATTTTCAAGTACATATAAAATATGAGGAAAATGTGTATATTTAAAAAGGATTAAAAATTTAGAAAATTAATAATAAAAACATAAATTAATATATAAAATATGCAGTCATTCAAAACTTTTCATTGACGAAGTTTATTTAAAAAATTACTGCCTAATATGTAATTAAATTACCATTAACTGTTAATTTTGATCTGTATTTTGCTAATTAATTATTCTGAATATTGATAAAAAAAATTATTTTTGATTAATATATTAGTAAAAAATTTATATATTTACAAGTATTTGTAAATATATATAAAATGTGACGAAAACATGTGTATTTAAAACATATTTAAAATTTTAGTTTATCGATAAACTGATGTATAAAATAAGCAATTATTCAAAAAAATTAGTTTACAAAATTTAAATAATAGTCTTAATTGATTAGTAAATTAATTATAATTTGAATATATCTTTTTTATAAAATTGAGTGTTAGTTAAAAAAATTAAAAATCTTAAACTAAATAATAAATTTTCAAATTTTAATATATTATTTTGTATTATAATTTTAGTGTGTAACAAATTAAAATTTATTATTTTGGGAAATTTATTAAAAAATATTTAAAATAATAGAAAGATAGTCTATAACAAATTTCACAGGCCCAAATGAAAGGTAATGTGGTGATTTAACATTTTTATAATTGAGGAAATTAAGTACAATTAAGAAAATTAATTAAATGTAATTAGTCTTACCAATAATTGAATTAACGATAATTGCTAATTCGTATACGTATTTTTCAAATTAATTATTCCAAGTACAAAAGTAAAAAACTGTGTTTAATAATACATACCATTCAAAATTTTATATATTCATAAGTATTTACATATAAAATATAAAAAAGACACACACAAATATACACATATCATCAAGTTTATAACACTTTGTTGAACCAACTAAGTTAAATCCCTTAAAATATATATTTAAAAGTATTTAAAATTTTACATTATTGATAATGAAAATATAAATTAATATATAAAATATAGAGTCATTCGACCCTTTTAAATTGTGAAGTTTAAAATTTAATATTAATTTATTAAATAATTAGTGTCATTTATTTCAATAATTAATCAATTAAAAAATTAAAAAAAACGAAAATATAGTTTGCAATAATTTTTTTGGCCCAAATTAAAGGTAATTGATTATTTAACTTTTAAGCAATTAAGTGTAACTAACTAGTTTAATTAAACAAAACTACTGCCTGTAATGTAATTAAATAACCATTAATTGTTAAGTTGTAATTTTTTAATTAATTATTTTGAGTACTGATATGAAAAAAATGATTTTAATAATATATATTAGCAAAAAATTTATACATTTACAAATATTTCAAAAAATACATTTGAAATCTGATAAAAGTATGTATATTTAAAACATATTTAAGATTTTAGTTTATTGAGGATGAAAATATAAATTAATATATAAATATGCTATCGTTCAAATACGAAATTTAAAAGTTAATCTTACGATTATTTAATTAATTATGATTTGAATATGCATTTTTATACTTAATGTTAATTATGACATTGAGAATTAATTAAAACAATTTTTAAAAAAATCTTTGAATAGATAATCAATTAAAAATTCTTAATATATTATTGTGAATTATAATTCATAATATGCAACAAAATTAAAATCATTTATTTGGAGAAATTGTCAAAAAAATCTTTAAAATAAGAGAAATATAGTCTGCATCAAATTAAACCACCCAAGTTAAAAGTACTGTGAGGATTTAACTTTTTATATAATTGCGACAATTAAGTGTAATTAATCTGTTGAATTAAATATAATTAGCCTGATTAGTAATTAAATGTCCATTAATTTTTAATTCTTATATATATAAAAAGAGAGAGAGATTTGTTTAAAATATCTTATCTGCTATTAAAATATATATTAAATATTTATTAACACATCTAATAAATATAAATGCAAATTAATAAATAAATAAATATATATATATATATATAATGATATTTTTTCTTAAAAACCGTGTTTATATAAATGAAAATAATA